>BMAT01005069.1:17185-27469 GCA_019649035.1 Elysia marginata
CTCTCTCTCTCCCTATCTCTCTCCCTCCCTTTCTAGTCTCTATCTCTCATATCCTCCCCCTTCACCACCTCTTTCTGTTTTCCTCACTCTCCAGCAAAATAAATACTCCATCTTGACAATATGAGACACGTTTGTTACTCCTTGAAGCCTCTGGCATCCTTTCAGGTATGCTTCGATGATCTGTGGAATCTCATTACCTGTACTAGAAACCCCAGTAAACCAAACGAGAGCATGAAACAAATGTAATGAAACAATAACTAGGTGAATAGGTCTACCATACATCTCACTCACTCTTGACCTCTTTTTTTTGTTAATTATCTATTTAGCCTTAGTACCTTTCACATTGCGTATGACAATAAAGGCGTATTAGCAAATGACTGGGAAATCCCGAAGAAAACGCCGCATCATGATTTTTGCCTTCTTTTCTCAAAGATTGCTCAACTTGTTCAGTGTAAAACGAAAGGATGCGTCAAACTAGAGTAGTCATGCATTTACATTAGAAACGTTATAGTATAGCATAGCTAAGTTAGCACAAAGGAATAAGTGAGTTTGGTGATTGGATTTCAAAGCTCTATCGGCTGCAAAACAAGGGAGAGAGGGGGGGGCATTAACTAAAGGCTTAGACATCGAGGCAGTAAAAATATATCCACCAATTGCAAACATGTGATAAAGGTGTTTGACATACAAATAGATGGATAGATAGATAGATAGATAGATAGATAGATAGATAGATAGATAGATAGATAGATAGATAGATAGATAGATAGATAGATAGATAGATAGGGAGGCAGGGAGGGAGGGAGGATCACATTAAAATTGATGAGTAAATATATAATAAAAATAAATATGTTTAGAGCTCTCCACCGCCGAGGGTAGTCTCCTGACTTTACATATTTACCCCAGCAGGCCTATACACACCAGAGCAAAGTCAATTCATGTTTCTATGATGATAATGAGTAAAAAGATAAATTTATGAGCAGAATATAACAGGATAAATAAATAAATTATGAAAATAAGGACAAAAAAAGATAATTTTATGGTCTTCGAATCTGTTTAAGTTCATCTAATGTACTTTTAAACAGCCTTCTCCATCAGGATGATTGATTTGTTCCCTGTTTACAAGTTAATGTTTTTTTCCCTTTGACAGGACTCATCAAAGCTAAGAAGTACAACTGGAAGGATTCCAATCTGGCCCTGTTTGGTTCCGATTTGGAGAGAAAAGTAAAAAGTATGTACCTCTTAATTTCATAACCATCGAAGATATGTAGCGTATACTAAATATCTGTTGTCTTATTGATATACGTTTTTAAATTTCGTAGTACTGAGTTTATGCCATCACCGTTTACCTTGTGTACTTGCAAAGTTAATTGGTTATTAATTTAGGTCTTTTAAGTGGTCAAGCTTCTATGGGATATAATATAGTTTCAAAACTAGGGCTGAAGCCATTGTGAAAATTTAACCCACCTAACGTAGTAACGTAAAAATAAAAGTCACACGTACTATTGTGGAAAAAAAGATTCGTATACATTGTCTGTTTCAATTTGAAAAATTTTAGCGAAGTGGTGAGTGATAATTCCAGTTATCATGTTAAACTTAAGAGAAATAAAGTTGTACTCTTTTGTTTATCTTGGCTACCATCTTTTGAATTTGATTACATTTGAGACTTACTTTTATTCACTTGGCCTTAGCCCATAAATTGACCAGTTTTAAGAAAAATAAGTAATCCATCTCCCCTTTAGCGCCACATTGTTCTTCTTCGTCTTACATAATTCTTTTCGTACTTTCTTTTTTTTTTTTGCCTTACCAGAGGCATCAGCTGCTACAGAGCCGGCCTGGGATGGTGCAGGCAAAGATGTTGGAATTCAGATTTGGAGAATCGAGGTACATGACTGTACTCGCACTGTATGTACTTAGAGTTAGATACTACATGCATGCTGTCTAGCATTTAGTTTGTCTCGATTGAGTTTCTTCCCCTGCATATTGTTTGAACTTTATGTTTTAATAAAACCGTGTTAAACATAAACCGTGCAAGAAGAAAACATTGACCGATTTTGTTGAACAAGGTGACGTATTCGTGAAATAGTTTCATATTTGAATTGTTAAAAATATGGTAATTGTCTTCCACCGTCGAAAAAATCGTAAGTTAGATCATCATTTACATATTTACCACAGCAGGCCAATTCACACCAAAGCACATTCAGCATTCCAATACGGCTGCCTGTTAGGTGCTCAATTCTAACATACAACAAATTTCGAGCACTTCCTGTATCCAGGCACTCATTTTACAGGTGGTTTGACTGAGAAAAGTGTGAATCAATTGCTTTTCTAGGGCAATTACAATATCAGTTGTGGTTGTTAATCGAACCCGCAACCTACAGACCACGAGTCCGACACGCAAACCACTGAGCCACGCTGCCTCGTCATTTCACTATATAATTATTTACATTGCAGCTGTGCTAGTTGTAGGTTTTTATTTTTATTTTAAGATTTGTTGTGCCCTTCTAAGATGCATTCAACGATTGTGGTCGCAATGGGCATCATGCTTGTAAACCCGTAAAGTGCAGTTCTTTGCATTTCTGCTTTTTTTTTCTTTTTTGTAGCAAACTATTTTTTCTGAGTTTGTGTTCCCTTATTCTATAAATAATTTAACAAAGAATGGGAAGTTCATGGCAGATGGTGGCTAATTGATTCTTCTCAGGCGAAGAGTGGTAGCTTTGCAGAGGTTTTTTAAAGAGATTGTAAAGAATATTTCGAGTTAAAAAAGCTGCCCGCATTCGCATTGGTCATGTGGTCGCCATCAACACATTGCAAAAAATGCAAGGGAGTCGTTGAAAAGTGAACGTCAATACAAGTGGTCATCTTAGACAGGTAGTCGGCTAGGCCGGTTTGACTGTATTTGCTTTTCAGGTAGCTGATCGGTTAAAAAAAAATAATCATTTAGTTAAAAACAGACACTTTTTTTTTTAACTTTCAGCAATTTAAAGTCTGTCACTGGCCAAAGGAAGACTATGGAAAGTTTTACTCCGGGGACTCTTACATCATTCTCAAGGTCAGCAAAACTACTCGGTTACATTAATTGTGATGTGGTCGGTAAAAATCAGGCTTAAGTCGCAATTTTGATGTATTGAGTTACCATCACTTTTATACAGTGTATTTCATGTACTCCAAGAGGTTGAGAAAAATTACAGCTCCAAATCTTCTATAACCTAAGATATTTCATTTCAAAACTACAAGCAATAGTCAATTGTGTATTTTTAAAGCTCTAATTTAAAACAAGCGTGAGCAACTTATACCTGATTTTCCGAGACCACCTCACAATTATGCAGTAAGCGCATGTTAAAAGTTGCACAAAATAATGATAAAGCTTTCATTTAGTGTGCTTCTTACCATAATTTTGTTAAAGTTTACATCATGATTGTTTTAAATTTAAATAGATTATACTGTTTGTTATATGATACAAAATTTTCAAAAATATTCTATGAAAAATTAATCGATATATTAATGGTCAAACCTTATATATTCACATGAAGTTTACAAATAACAAAAGACTTAATAAGAATCAAAACTGCACCGGTGTATGACTTGAGCCTGAATGGTCTTCATAACATAAAATTATGTATGCACACTAAACTGGATAGTTTCTATATTCTTGAAATGAGGCTTCATAGTTATAACCTCTGTAAAAACAAACTTCTTTAACTGATTGCAGTTGTTTTCTTTTCAATAGCATGTTTAGGGCTTATTAATTGTAGTTACATGTGTGTTTTCATGAAGAATTTGATGAGTTGATTATCTTTTTGTTGCCTCCTTTTCTCAATTATTTCCAATAGACCTACAAGGAGGGCACAAGTGAGGAACTCAAGTACGACCTTCACTTCTGGATTGGCAAAGAAAGTACTCAGGTAATGGCGTTAACGTCGCTATAAGGTCAAGGTCACAGCGTCAATCTCGCATTATTTGTACAGTGGAATCTGGATAAAGTCAACAGCTCTAAAGGAAAAAAAATATTGACTCTAAACAAGACTTGACATTATTACAAAAATATGAAGAAATACGAGATAAGACTGCCAAGGAGTTGACTTTAGGCATGGGTTTCCCTTAAAGGGGTCGTCTTTAAGTGGACGCCACTGTATTGTCAGAATCTGAGTGTGCTCATTGTTTTAAATTAGTGCATATATACCGTTATACAATCATACATATACATGTACTTAGTTCAGAGTTTTATAAGTAGAAGAAAACGCCATTGCAGTTAACTATAACCCAAAAATAGAGTTATTGTTGTCGTAGTGCTTTCTAAACCCTTTTTTATTGAATTTTGAAACAAAAAAGTTTCGGAAATCTTGATTAGATCAAGCAATGTTAAGTGCGCCTCACGAAAAACTGCAGAACGAAGAGAAGGGGGCTAAGTATTAACTATCTTAAATAGAGATCCTCTTCTCTACAATCTCCCAAACGAAATGATCACCGGTGTGGTTGCTTTTTCTTCAAGATTCTCGGGGGGAAACTTGTAACGTTTTTGGAAAAGTGAATAAATTGATTAATAACAAAATTAATAAACTCTCTCTCTCTGTCTCTCTGGCTGTCTCTCCCTCTCTATCTGTGTCTCTCTGACTGTCTCTCCCTCTCTCTCTCTCTCTGTTTCTCTGTCTGTCTCTCCCTCTCTCTTGCTCTCTCTTTCTCTTTCTCTCTCTCTCTCTCTCTCTCTCTCTCTCTCTCTCTCTCTCACGCGAACCTAACGGAGGCATGCTTTATTCTACCAAATGATCAAGAAATTTTATATACTGTAATTTTAACGACCCAATATCAGGCCTCTTGCCCCAACTTTAAAACACTTTCGGCGACCAGGTGGTGATCACATAAGATATTAATAAATACCAAACTTTTCTCGGCTCAAAGACAGAGAGTGTGCGTCTACTACCATCAAGAGTCTTTTCGATAATTCGTTCATCCTTCCTCTCTTCCCTGGCGCAGGATGAATACGGCACTGCGGCCTACAAGACTGTCGAGTTGGACACTCTCCTGGATGACCTCCCTGTACAGCACAGAGAGGTCGAAGGTCACGAATCCGAGCGCTTTTTGTCCTACTTCAAGTCAATCACGTGAGTATGGCTTGAAACATGAGGTTAAGGAAAATAAAGTTTTTGAAAGGTTAACGTTACTTCTGTAATCGGTTGTCATACTGTAGACTTGCACTCTGACAGCATAATCATTGTGTAAGGCATATTTCACATTTGACAATCAGCTGCTATTTGATGACATGGTGGTGGTGATGATGATGATGATGATGATGATGATGATGATGATGATGATGATGATGATGATGATGATGATGATGATGGTGTTGGTGGTGGTGGTGATGATGATATTTATTTTTTTCAGTCAATATACAACATAATTAGGTATCGAAAATATTGGGATTTATTCTATCGCGCCAAAACTATTGGTCGCATCAATAGAAGAATGTACACAGGCCCTTAGTCTACTTAACCCAGTTCATTTTGTGCCTTTTGTAAAGTGAAAAGAGTTCGATGATCATTGGATGTCCAATTAGTAATAATATATCGGCAAACATTTGATTCCTCCCCCTCAGCTCTCCCCGGCTGATCCATTCTTTTCTTAGTTTTTAAACCTCCCTTGCTTACAGCGACACACAGCAGTTATTAAACGAAATACTTGCACAAGAAGAACAAAACTGAACAAGACATAGTGTATACTTAATAGGCCTACAATTGTCATAGCATCGGCACTGTGGTACTAGTTAGAGATGCAAGATTAAAGGGAAAAATATATTGATATTGCTGCAAAGACTTTCACTCTGCAGATGTTTATGTCCTTTCACATATCTTATTATCATAATTTACGAGTATTTCTAAAAGTGTTGGAGTTTCCTGGTCGTCTATAATGTGTACAACTGTATACCATGTTAGCGAAATTAGTCTCTATTTAAAATATGGATAAAATATATATTAAGATATCGACTAGTTCCAGTCAGGAAATGGGTTCAAGTAGGATCTTTGAGGATTCGTACATATCTGTTATTTATTATTTTAAGGAATGTTTTCATGGCTGAGATGGAAATACATTCAACAAAATCGAAACCTTGACTCCATTCTGTAAAAAAATAATATTAAAATGACAAAGACTTTATGAGTTTTTATGGTTTGTTATCATTAATACCTCCTTAAAAATTATAGCACAGCCATTTAGCTAGATCATAGAACTCTCCCTGGCAATAAAATGTCTACATCTGTTTTCAACTTCCGTCCCAGAACCATGAAAGGCGGCGCAAAGACAGGTTTCCGCCATGTGGAGCCAGAGAAGTACAAGCCGCGACTGCTTCACTTCTGTGGACAGAGGAGACATGTGGACGTCAAGGAGGTCAGTGTTAAAGTCATATGTGTGTCCTTTCTCTACCCGTCACAATGATGAGAGCCGGGAAACAAACAGTTCTGTCTCCTCGATAGCTGTTTGAACTAGAGCTGTTTGTTTGGTAAGAAGGACGAGGGAAACAACATGCTTTTCCTGTTCCAATAATCAACGTGTAGGTCCACCAAAACAAACAGCAAAAGCTCATAAAACCTCTCAAAACGCAGAGCGGAAAAAAATAAATTGGAGATAGATTTTCTCGGTTTTTGCAAGACAAGTGGAGATAAAACTAAGGCTCAATGTTTAGTATTGTTTCCATATCACGGTGAATATTATTGAAGCTTTTTTATAGAGGTTTCTATTTGAATTTAGTCAAATGTATCAAACAGCATGTTTTGATGAAGTTGTTATCTATTGAATTATGCGGGATTTTTTTGCTGACAAGCGCTAGGGGTTAGATATATTAGTAAATTGACAAATCATTGCAGTGAAAAAATTATAATCATGCCTTGTTACAAGTTACAGCATTTTCTTTTATGCTGTGTTTTCAATTGTAAGGCTACTGCTTTTTGTCCTTTTTACATCTATGTCTTTCATCTATGCTTTAGTAATATGCATAACTTACGCTTATACTATCGAAGAAAAAAAATGTGCCCTTAATAGCAACTATCGCCTCACTATTATGTAAAACGGACAACTCTCCATTTTTGGCCACTATAACATCTACCGTTGCTGTACAAAAAAAGGGTATTGGCTAAATTAAAATGGAGTTGAAAACCCACGGTCACAATAAGTTCGTTTAAAGTCTTTGTTGTTTTCTGGCCTTGCTGCCTCTATACAGGTTCCTCTCTGCAAAAGTCGTATCAATTCAGGTGATGTATTTATCCTTGACCTTGGTCGCAAGATCTACCAGTGGAACGGATCTGGAAGCAACAAAGACGAACGATTTAAGGTAGGTCGTACTTTGTAATGTAAACCACAACCATGATCTTTGTAACATTTGTTCGTCTAAGTCCTGTTTGTCTCATAAGAGATATTGGTACCTGAAGGGACTCTTTGCTATATATATTAGTGATTGCTGAGAGCTTGGGTGCTTTTTTCGTAAATTCAAACTGCATTCAATGATTATATTATATTATGTGACATTTCTCACCCTTAGATGAAGTTAAGAAGGTTTTAGGTGCATATATGCTCTCTTCATCAAGCAATGTTATTATAGAGGCTTTTAAGTCGGCAGGCATACTCCATGTTTTGACGGAGGGTTTTGAAAGCATGCAAAAGTAAGGAGAAGTTGCGAATTGCTTCTAGCATATCCAAGACCTTTGTATTGTCAAGAAAAGTTGAAACCTCATAGACAATTGTCATGAAAATTTATTGTTCTTTTACACATCGGGACTTTTTAAATTAATACTAGTGTAAAGTTATATAATTATATATGTTTATGAGACCTACATTGGGATCGCTAGTCATAATTTTTAGTTGTACTGTCTCATCCCCCCCCCCCCCTCACCTTGTGAGGTCGCTGGAGCTTAAAGAATTGAGTTAAAGTTGAAAATCATGGAACCTTTAACATGACTTGGCACTGTTTTATTGATGTCTCGCGACTAGGGTGTCGGATGTCTCATTGTTCCCATTCTGTGGCACTGCTATTTTGAACAATGCATTTTCCACGCTTTTAAATGTCGAAGATTTTGTGAAATTATAATTTTGATGAAGGATATTTAATTTTTCGGAGACTTAAAATGTAGACAGAAATAGGAAAAATAGTCATTTAAAGGGCCTTGTTCTTAAACTAGAATTTCCTACTTCCGACTCATTTGCCCTTGGCGCAAGACACTTTTATTAGTGTCGATTTAATTGCTTAAAGTAAGTCTTATAAATACAGGTGATTCTACGAGTAATAAAAAAAATCTCTCACAAACGAAACCGTTCTAGGAGTAAAGTTTAGTTATTATGAAGTAAGTCAGTGATCATAAGTAAAATTAGTGATTTACAGTGTATTGTATTTCTTTGTTTAGATATCTATCTTAGTCTTATCCGTGTTTAGATATCTATCTTAGTCTTATCCGTCTGTCTTTAAAGTTTCGTTCATCAAATAAACGAGAGAATCATGCTTCTCTATGTTCCCCTAGGCTGCAGGCTATTGTCAAGAACTGGAGTCTGAGAGATGTGGCAGAGCAGAGACTGAGGTTCTGGAGGAGAGTCGGGTGGATCAGCAGGTACCACACTAGTTAGCCTATACAGTTATTCTTCATCATTCCCTGTCCGAGAGGTTCGGGGTTCGAGCCCTGCTTTGGAAAGGTCGATGTTTAGTCCTTGAAAAAGGCTTTGAGACACATTTCTCCGCCTCATTCATGCGTTAAAGGAGTACCCGACTATATGCAGTGAATTATGTTGTGAATATGCTAGAACCGATCTCCTCTGTGAGTTTGGAAGGTATTTGGATTTTTAATGGCCTGTCGGGTAACATATGTAAATCGCTTAAGGCATTTTAGTGGATTAAGCACTATATCAAAACACTCTTTACTTTTTTTTCAATCCTTAAATACCCCTATGATCTTACTTAAGACCATGCTCTTTACTTTGAAGATAAGAGGCTTAGTAAACACTGATTGAAAGATTTTAAAGGTATGAAATTAGCAGTGGAGAGAAGTAGTCTAAAGGTGAAAATGCCCCAAATGTTTGCTTTTAGTATGATTCAAACCTTTGACTTATAGTAACTTTGGCTAATTTATTTATGTTTATTAGTAGTAAATACTGACATGGTACATAGCTCTGCTAAAACGGACCGCCAAGGGACAGAACCAATAACAACAACGTAGGTAAAATTTCGACTCATAGTTATACCAGGCCTTGTTTTATAACTGTCACCGTTGGACACAAAAAGACCAATTAACTGAATGTCGGCTAAAGCAACTTCGACTATATTAGTGTTGACTGTATACTTTTGGTGAAAATGCTTAGAGGTTGCGATGGTAGTAAAGTAACAAGTTTTTAGTGATGAAGCTTTGACCTGTTTTGGGAGAGAAGTTTTCACGTTTCTATGTTACATATCAGAAAAAGTGGAAAGAAAGATGCGTATTATGAACCGAGAATTTAAGACATAGTACACGTATGACCTAAAATATTAAGGGCCTAAAATCAAGGAGAATTTAAGACATATGATAACCTACAAAATACTAGGGACCAAGTATGAATCGAGAGTCTAAGACATAGGATAACCTGTAAAATACCAAGGGGCTGGTCTGCATATCTTGCTACGTATTTGCTTTGTTCTTCTTGTTTTGTTTTGTTTTGTTTTGTTTTTTGTTTTTTGTTTTTTTTACATTATTCAATTAGGGTTTTTCTTTGACACTTAAACAACTTTTCTACTGACAAATTTGGGAACCCTCGCATCTTTCAATTCTTATTGTTTGCCATTTTCTCACCAATAAAACTGGGAAATGAGTTTTATAATGTTTTTTTCATTCTCAGCATGCGTTTTTCAAAGCTTTGGTTGATGACGATGAAGATGATGATGCCTCTGAGTTCACAGCCAAAGACACAACAACAGAAACATACAGGTTAATGAGAAAACTTTTTTTTTATAAATCTGTAGGTTTTTTATAGAGAGTACATTAAAAACATTCTTGAGTCCACCTTTTCGACTATTATATAGTTTTCCTGTCCTCAAAAGTTGTTTCTACATATTCATATATCGCAGCTTTGAAACAGATGGATTTTTTTTTATTACTTCAGTTTAACTTCAAGCAAATTTTTGTTGCTTTAACCAAAACAGCGTCACTATGCCTTGGAATAGGACGAAAATCGTCTTGATGATGATGATGATGATTATGATGATGATGGTGGTGGTGCTGGTGATGGTAATGACGATGGTAATGATGATGATGATGATGATGATTATGATGATGATGATGA
>BMAT01005069.1:34720-51609 GCA_019649035.1 Elysia marginata
ACCCGACTACCCGCCCCTTATCACACTCACGTAAGTTTTTGGCAAGGGTAGCTTTTGTTATAAATAAAAAACTTCGGTAAACCCATGCTTGTACATGGAATAAGGCCTCGGAGAAAGAAAATGAGCGCGCCCTCATCATTTTCACCGATGGTATGTGTCAATAGCCAACACAGAAAATTAAAAACCAAACACGCAAATAAAAAAAACAATTCTTTAAACTCCAACTAATATTTAATGATTAATTTGCCATTTATTTGTGAACAATCAATACCGGTAGTTAAAAATGTGGTTGTTTCCGTTTAGTTGGAGAAATCGAGGAAGTGTACACATGTACTAAACACACCGTTGCCCTTACACGCGATTTCTAGGCCTGCCGCGTGCTAAATCGTCTATTAAGTTGAAATTCTTGTTTTACTGAAGAGTCTTATTATTAATAAAATAAAGGAGTTGTGTGATTTCATTTTAAAATGGCTTCCTGGTTGAAAAAAAGGGGGGGGGAGGAAGGGCGTTACAATTTTATTTTACCTTACAGTTCTTTTGAACTAACAGATTGTTCCAACTAGATTAACTTTTTTCAGAAAATTTGAATGCCTTCAAGAGGTCAATGCGGTAATGAAGATTTCCGCGCAATATGAAAAGAAGGGATTACAAGTCTCCGCCGGCTACGCCAAACCTAAGATGTAGCTCCCCTTCCGCGAGTAAAATCTGTCCAAAAAACATGTGAGTGTGTGGGGGGGAATTCAAAACCCAAAGCCATGCAGCGAGAGGTAAACAATTTTTAGTATGAGAGCTCTACTGACCTATCGTTTTTCTGTGTGTCTAATAAAATTAGCATCTTGAGTGCATCGGCACACAAAATTTTATTGAAGGTTACAAAGATTTGTGATATCACTCATGATTAAATTTCGCGTCTGCAAAATATATCTGCTTCAAATTCGAATACACAATAAACTCCCAATCGAGACCGGAAGATGGACAAATAGCGCTGAAGGTGAAAGAAATTGCCCAGACCAAAGAGTAGTAGACGAGTTACATTATCTTTTGAATACCAGTACCTAAAGGAAAACGCCCAAAAACATACCTCAAGAGCCGGTATCTACACCACTACCAATACCTTCAAAGCAGCAAAACTTACCAAAAGCAACAACGAGCCCGAGCTTATAAATTTATCTCTATAAACTAGTTAGACGTATCTTTACATTATTCGGATAAACACTTCGCGAAAGCAAAAATTAACGTCTGAGTTTTATTATGCACAACAAGAATGAAAAATAGGCTTTATTTCAAAGACCTGTACTAACTAACTTGTGAATACACAAATTTAAATGAAAAGAGAGCGGAAGAGAGAACCAGAGAAATGTAGATTTAGCGAGAGAAAGAGAGACAGACAGACAGAGAGAGACAGACAGAGGTTCTTATACAAAACAGGTACATAATTATTTAACATGCTTTGATATTTTTCCATTTTGGTAGAGCGAATGATATTATGATTGTTTTGAAAAAGGGGAGTTGTAGGCCTATTCATATGCAATTTAGGCCTATATTTAAAGTCGTCGATTTTCATCTGTAACTTATTGTACTGAAGGTATATTTGTACACCTGCAATTTAGCAATTTGATTTAAACTTGTTTCAAATACAGTTTTTTTTTTTCGTTTTATTCATTAAATTATTTAGAATTTACTTCATTTTTACATAACTTACAGAAACTATGTAAATGTGTTTATTTAAACATATTGGTTTATTCAAATGCCAAAAACCTTTTTTTTATATAGTAATATTAAAGGTTGTTGCGTCAAGAGCATTTTGTTTAAGATGGCAAATGGCGCTTTTACAAAATAATATAATGTAAAAGGAAATATTAAGGAGAAAAGTTCCGTTTTCGAAACAGTCATACCAAGTATTTGTGTTTGAAAATTGCAGCCTCTGACTGGTTGAAATTAGTTTTAAGATATATTTAATTTCTTTCATGCAATCTTTTTATGTTCTATGAACAACTATTAATTTCACTTATATTAATTTTGATGGGTGTGGGTGTGTGTGACGAAGGCGTGGAGCCACAAATAAAAAGAGAGTGTCATTGTTATATTTTTTACCTAGTTATTGTATCATGTAATGTTTTCTTATTAGCCTGATAATTATCGTTTTTATTCATGTTATTTCTATGTATTATCTTAAAACTGATTTGTCGACATATTGTATACACTTCAGCATAATTAAAGAGGTAGGCCTAAGATACGAATCCAGAAAATTAATTCTTTATGATTAAGGCTCTTTTATATGAAAGACGCTTTCTGTCGGTGCTCTCTTATAAAGAAAAACATCGTTACTGAAACTTTCCCATAGTTCAAGTTTTTGTGTACACTTCCTCTACGCTTAGTGAAATGTTTTGGTTTTACCACGGTCAGTTTTGTCTTTGTGAAGTTTTCAGCACCACACGTCTTTAATCCCTATTTGTGTAGATCTAGAATCTATTTTTTACCGACCATTCAGCTAGATCTAGAGTCTAATTATAGTATAAGATTTTTATATCAGACGTAGATCAGATTTTGTGTATTCTTCCTTCTGCTGTGGAGTGTGGAATCAACTATGCAAAGTGTTTTATATCCAATACTTTCTCTAAGACCTTGACCAGGTTCTTTCTAAAATTGGGATAGGTAAACACTGGTAGCCCACCATGAGAAGTGGCCTTGAACGACATGGATTCTAGATCCGGAGATTATCTTACCAAGAGAGGTAGAGTAGAAGATAGTTAGTATAGCCTAGGTCCTGCTTTCACCATTTGAAACTCAGGTTTAGAATCTAATCTACTTATAAATAAATCTAGTCTCTAATTTAGATCTCTAGATTAGATAGACTAGACTATCTAGATAGACTCGATATCTAGATCTAGATCTAGATATAGCTAGATCAACAGACCTATTAAATTCCAGAAAAAAAACTTTTTTTGGAAATTAAAATCTAGATCTAGATATCTAGAGTCTAGATATAAATTTCCAAAACAAGTTTTTTTTCCTCAAAATCATTTTATAAACAAAAAGTAAAATGGAAATTGGATGACAAAATCAATCTGATGTAAGATTAAGAACAAGACTTCAGATCTTTATTAGGACAATAGGGGCTCAGACGCTGACTTAATCAGTCAAAGAAACTACTGCACATAGTATGATTTTTTTTTTAATTAAATTGGAAATGTGAGAGAGATCTCAAGGCTCTGCCTTACTGATTCACAGAGTAAAGAATAATTATTCTAGATTTTTTTTTATTCAACACCAGTGGTGGGCAGTGCCTGGATTGCCATTTATTGTCATTTGTCTTTCCAAGCAATTAATATCAGATGAGATTAGAAATCCCTTTTTTTGTTGTTGTTGTTGTTGTTGTTGTTTTAAAAGTATGATCTAATGTCTTTTGGAACATGTTGTTTTGATTTATAAATACAGTGTATTACTTAACTATATAGGAAAGGAATGTGGGGAAACCAAATAATAATAATGCAGCTCTGTGCTAAAGAAATTGTCTCTTTCACTTAGAGTTAGACATGGAAACATTATATTTTAAATTTAACAGTTTTAAATTTAAGAGGAATATTATGACGCAAAAATTCAGGTCACACTTTCAGGGTTATTTACCAAGCTGTTGATAAAATTTTTCAATTACATCTAGTTTTTTTAATTACATTTTTCTTTTTGTTTTTGTAACTTGTGAACTTCTTTTAAAAAATAGATCATAGTATCTGATAAATGAAAAAAATAGTTTTTATTATTTAATGAGACTATAACACTAACAGTATAAGTGGAATTGTGTAATGATAACAGGTTTTCTTATGTTTATCTTCATATTAGATTAGTATTACTGAGCAATACTAACCAAATTATAAGGGTTTAATTTAAATGAGAATAAGACTTTAAGTTTTCTGCTTTATATTATTGTTAAATAGTCTCAAGCTATGACTTGTTAAAGCAATTTAATCAAAAGGCAGCTCCCTTCAATATCAGCTCCTTTTTTTTAAATTCATGTCTTGTTATATAATGTCATAATATATTATCATAATTTTTTAAAGTAAATCCATAAAAATTCCATGGATAATTAGTCCTATACTTTTAAAATCATTCTTTTAAAACTCCTATGAACTTATCCCCAGGTTCAGATTTGTCATTTTGACATCCACTTCAGATTTATAAGATGGTGGACACAGAATTTGAACGGATAAAGGTCATTGGGAAAGGCAGCTACGGAGAAGTATGGCTTGCCAAGCACAAAAAAGACAAAAAACAAGTGAGATTATAACCATTATGAGCATTAAATGAAATTGCAAAAGAATAAATAATTTTTAATCAAATAAACTTCATTCTTTTGTTTTACATGTAAATCTATTCTTGTTGAGATCTATTTTTATTGCTTTTTAAAGATAAAAAAAGGGTACATGTATTTTCAATGTTTTAAAAATCATTATTCATGGGGTAGCATTCATGAACAAGGTTTTTTTTTTTATATACCTAATTTTCAATTTCTAAAAGATAAGGAGTGGAAAAGGTTGTGTGTATTCAACATGAAGTTGAAGCAAGTTTTGAATTCCTTGCAACTTTTTAAAATAATGTTATTTACATAAAGTTCAATTATAAACTTTAAAAATGCTAACTATCAACAGTGAAAAGAAAACCATTGAGCTTTTATAAATTTAAAGATTTAATTTTGTTGTAACAATTATCTTAATAATTTTTATCTAAATAACAAAAGATTTAACTATTAAACTTGTCTTCTTTTCTTTGTACCTTAATAGAATTAATTATTAAATTTTCCCCATTGCTTTGTTTCTTTTCCAGTATGTATTAAAGAAGATGAATCTTGGAAAAGCTTCAAAAAGAGAAAGAAAGTCTGCAGAGCAAGAGGCCAAGCTGCTTTCAAAGCTTAAGCACCCAAATATTGTTTCCTACAAAGACTCATTTGAAACAGACAGTGGTTTCTTGTTTATCGCTATGCAATACTGCGAGGGTGGAGACCTTTATGCACGACTGAAGGAGCAAAAAGGAGTTCCCCTGGAAGAGCGTCAGGTGGTCGAGTGGTTTGTACAGATAGCCATGGCTTTGCAGGTTGGTGCTACCACAAAAAAACTTGCCATTTTTCATCGCATGTATTGGGTTAATTTCTTTTAAAGTCAGTCTGTTTTCAGCTTTAGATCTTTTTTAACCTAACAGAGTTTTAATTTAAAGAATATAATTTTGATATGCTGTTAAAATGACTTGTGTAGACACCCAAGATGAAATCTTTTTTTTTGATAATTCAGCAAGAATTTTAATTGAAAGGAGGGGGGGGGGCTAAAACTTTAGTTGTTTGACTGACGGTCAATGTATATGTGTATGCAGCTTATGCTTTTCTTCTGTTTGTTTGAAATGTTAATGGACTATGTTTTTGTATGAAATTGCCCTTAAATGTCAGCATTGCTTGTGTGGGTAGACAGACTATTGTTAGGAGCTGTGAGCCTACATGTAAGAAGAGGCGTTAGAAAATAACTTTATTATATTATTATTATTGATTTGATATGAGGATACAGTAGAGTAGAATATTAAATGAATAACTTCTGCCTTTGAGTGGAATTACTCCTAAACCACTCCACCAACCCTACTCTCGCCTGTATTTCCACCGTTCAAAAAGGTGGAAATGTCCCATATGATTGTTTGCCATTCAAAAAGGCGAAAAATTATAAAACTTGGTAAAAGTTTTGAATGCCAAAGGAAATATTGTATCTTTTGTCTGCAGTCAAAATTATTAGTTTAAGGGTTAGCTCATATGTTTTTAAATAATTCAAAGGTATCATTTTATATTCATTTTTCCCTCAGTATATGCATGAACGGAATATCTTGCACCGTGATTTGAAAACACAGAATATTTTCTTAACAAAGAGCAAAATTATCAAAGTTGGTGATTTAGGTATTGCCAGGTAAGTAAATTTTTTCTGTATTTGATAGGGTAAATTTGAGAAGGAAAATAGTAACTTCGAGTTTCACTTAATGACTTTAGATTATATAGAAACAAACTTGAGGTTTTTTTTTATAATTGACACCATCTGGTAGTTTAGCATCTTTAATGGAACTAAACGAACATATTGTTCTTTTATGCCAGAAAGGTAAATGTAAAATAAACCCATCGTTAGACTCTAGCTTTTATTTTGGTAAACAAGTGATCAATTTTGTTAGTTTCAAAGTTATGTTAGATAAAGTATAGAATACCATAAAATGCACCCCAGGCACTCATACTAACCTATACTTTATAAGAAGCATTTTTTACATTTTACTGTTTGGTGAATGGCTCCAATTGTTTTTATTGTTTGTTTTTTTTCCTTCTACAAGGGTACTGGATAGCGCTGGTGACATGGCAACCACCCTGATCGGCACACCATATTATATGAGTCCAGAACTCTTCTCCAATAAGCCTTACAACCATAAGGCAGGTGTTTAAAGCTTAAGAGATCCATTTTTTTTTCTTGATAATGATTTAACAGTTTTAGCACTGGTACAGATCTATTTTGCAAAACTTTCAAGTGCTTTTTATCTTTTTCAACAGATTTATTGGTTTAGAGCATTTTTGTTTCTAAACTCATTCCCTACGTAAATTTCTTCTTATTTTGACGTAATTTTTTTTACAGTCTAGCCATTCCACTCGACAGTGGTGTTGAGCAATCAACTATTGTTCTTTGTATTTTCGATAAAACATGTCATGTTGCATATTAAACTGAAGGAAATTGAATGGAAATTCAGAATAACATATTATTTGTGGGTATTGAGTGTGTTTTATATGATAGGTTTTGTGTAAGAAACTTGAAATTAAAAAAAATAGATCTACTTTCAGGTCTAGATTCTGTATCTTCATCTAGTTCTAGATCTAAGTCGGACTCTTCATCTAAGCTAAACTCACTTACTGTTATTTAGGGTATTTTGTAGGAAATTCCTCGCCTTGATGGCAGTAAACATTCTGGATCTAGTTATCTCATCTACCTGTGTGGGGCAATGCCGGTTCTATAGATCTAGATTATATAAAAGTTGCAAATAAAAAGACCAAAACACCTAAAATACCGATGAAAATCGATCTGAATGCTTGCTGAAATGTAAACAAACAAAAACGAAACTGGAACAAACTATTCCAGATTTTTCAGCATCTCTATGTAGCCCTAAAAGCCAAAGATATTTTGGTGTCTAATATTAGACGCTTCGTAGACTGACGAAAATCTGATCGTCTAATATTAGACGCTTCGGAGTTAAGAAAGCTTTCGCAGACATCCTATTTCATAAATAATGGCATTATAATGGCATATTTTTAAGTTGTAATTCTCAGCTCCTCAATAGGTTTTTTTTCATAATGTTGGATGGTGTTGCTCAGATACGAGAATGTTGACCAACATTGTTAAATTTTCAATGCTCCTTTTATGTTAAATTAATAAAAGGATTGAGAGATCACCAAATGCATTTCTAGGAAAAAAATTAAAGTAAAGAGCATTTTTGTTATCCACTGATATGCTCTAAGGGCTTTACAGTTGTAAGACCTTTGCTGATACTTCACATGATTCTCGCTAGGAGTAAACAGCTTAAATTTATGACCTTCAATTTAATAACCAAACTCGACCCACCAGATTTTTTTACCATTTGGAGCTTATAATATTAGATAAAATAATATTTTTGGAAATGAGATAAATATAAAATCTAGTTCTAGATCTTGGTCAGAATCTATTCATTTCACTTAGGCCACATCTGTGCAAAGTCTGTATTAGTCGGAACAGCATTGAATCCTGTAAGGGTTTTCTGAGAATTTCTTTGAAAGCTTTATCTTAAGGTTATTGGAGAAAACTGTTGCTTTTTGTACATATTTTATTCACACATTCTTGGTTCAAGCTTTTGAGGGTCATAAAGTTTACAAATCAAGCTATCAAAAAAGGTCTCTTTGGTTTTTTTTTTCTCAACTTCTTGAGCTCATTCTAGATACATTTGATTATTCACATTGTATACCATAGTTTAATTAAGAGGAAGTTTAAAAAGTTTTATTCTCTCTCTTATTACAGATTTATTAACACTGATACCATCCCTTCACAGGCTGCTTCCTCCTTGCTTATCTATCTACATTATGATGAGCATGAATGTAAAATGCGATATAGGATTTGTTTCTTGAACTGCTTTGACTGAAGAGATAAATTTTTCCATTCTCACTCACAGTGTAGATTATATATGTCTTGCAACCAGTCAAAATGAGTCTTAAGTTGAAATTGGAAGTTAGTGAGATATTGGTATTACAGAAAAGCTCATTTTTTCTACTTCCATAAACAGGAAACAGAAAAGCTCTATCATGCTCCTGTATGAAGTTATAGCCATTTGAAATCAGCAGTGTTAGGAATTGTGAAATTCCAGAAAAGGGAGAAGAAAGCATCTAAAGTTTAGATGACGACAAATGGGTTGAAGCCTTGGCAGCCATGCCAATTAAAATGAAACACTTAAATAATGAAATTTCAACATGCATTAGGCGTGAAAACTGTTTAGAAATAGTTTTTGCATCAATATCTTCAATGAAAAAAATTTGACTTATGAACACCCATTAAACTTTTAAAGCCTACATCTCAAAACTAAGCCACTCGACTTACGACTCATTCGGGCAAAGTGTGAGACATTGAATGCAAGCATTTGGCAGTTTTACCCTCTATTAAGAATATATCAGAGGTATTGACTTTTTTGGTTCCCTGTCCTTTTAAAAAAGTCTGGAAGACTACTGAAAAACTTGGGGGAACAAAATAATAAGAACACCGCTTTTTTTAAATTCCTTGTTCTAGAATGATTTTAATTGTCTTTTCACAGTCTGATGTATGGGCTCTAGGATGCTGTGTGTATGAAATGACAACTCTTAAACATGCCTTCAATGCCAAAGATATGAACTCTCTAGTGTACAAAATTCTCAAGGGCAGGGTAAGTGGGATTTTTTTCATAAACTGTTAAGTTCGCCACTAATAGGTTAAGCATTTCTATTTTTATTATACCTAGTATAATCCTAACATGGGTAGCTCTGCTTGTGGTAAGAATTACACTAGAGTATTCACTACCTTCTCAAGTATAAGATTGGGCTTCTAACCATCTACTCTTCTTATATTTAACAAAGGAAAAGCAATATAGTGAAAATGAAAGCATCAATACCTTTTCTAGAAGAAGGGCTCTTACCTTCAAAGAAAAATACTTAAAGTAGGCATTTGCAGACCTGCCATTCACACAGATTAAATCAGTACTATGCTGATTTTTAGCCAAAATATTACAAAACATTATTTTTAATTCAAAATACTTATTTTCTACTTCTCATCAACTATTACCCCTTAAGCTAAACTTGAAAGACTTAATTTCCCAGTAATGTCATTTTTTTAATAATCTGAAAATTTAGTACATGTGCATTTTTTTGTGTAAAGAATTTAAATTATAATGGCCACATTAAAATTGAAGCACTAGTGCTTTTACTAAAAAAGTGTCACAGTTTGTGAGTACCGGTTCATGGTCATACAGATTTTTCAACCCTTAGTATTGATTTTTTAGTTCAATTATACTATTTTCCATTTTGAGGAATGGCCCTTTCTGTATTTGAATGGAAGCAGAAAGACATCTTCAAAAACCTTTGTACCAAAAAAATAAAGTTACAAAATTGTGGAGAGAATGTGATTTTGATAATGAACATCATTCTGATTCAAATCGTGATTATGACATTCAAAGATTTACTTGTAAATATCTAGGCACAATGTAGGGACAGTTTCACACCAATGTATGATTGAGAAAGATGCACTGGAAAAAGGAAAGCCATGATCCGCAATGATCAAATTTAGCTTTTCAATCCCTGGATCTAGACCTAGTTCTAGACCTACTACATCAGCTTGTGGTAAAGGAAAAGGGAAGGACAAGATAAGGAAAGTTAAATCTAGACCAGCACAGTCAATGCCTGTGTATTTTAGCAGGTGACATCTGACAAAATCCAAAAGCCCTTATGTCTTATATCACAACTGGTTCATTTGTCCATGATCAAGTTACCTTTGAAAGAATGGCCGGTGAGTGCACAAAACTTAATAGCTGTCATGCTGTTGGCATTGAATCTCTGAATCTTCCCTGCTCAGATGCCCCCTATGCCACGACAGTACAGTGCAGACTTGCTAGTCCTGATGAAGTCCATGTTACATCAAGATCCTGAGAAGAGGCCAAGTGTGAACAGAATCTTGCGAGACCCATATATAAAACGTAACATTGCACTTTTCCTGGAGGACACAAAAAGAAAGTTAGTATATTTCCTTTTTTCTTACCACACATTCGTTTTTAAAGCAAAAGCGAAGTGATTATAAATGTTTTCAGCTCATATGATTGAAGATTTTACTTAAGAAGAAAAGAAGAGGCTTAAATCGATAATGTCCTCAAAATCTCCCTTATTTATACCAGTGAGGTCAGAAAAGCTTGTATACTTACCAAACAAAACTGTTGAAATCACCAGCAGCCGACGACCTAGCACAACAAATAGTGGTGGCGCTCCAGCCTCCTCTCGGCCGCCGTCAGCGTCCTCTCGTCGTGACCCAGTCCAGGCAGCTGGGCCAACAACACCTGGACCTCCAGAAAAGCCTCTTTTAAGTTCCAGGTCAGAGCCAGACTCAAACAGTGTAAGCAATCAACCAAAGGTGAGGGCTGTTTAGATTTTGGTTTTGAAATTTAAAAAAAAAAATAACAAAAATTGTTATATGCATTGTCGTGTTTATATATTTCTAATAGATTATTTTCAATGTTTTGCTTACTCAGATATAGAAAACTTTATCTTGGCATATAACAATACGTAAATTAAAAAGCATTGTTATATAGCGCCCAATCCACCAATATGCTCTAAGCGCTTTACATGGTTTCCCCAGCGAGCCAACTCCAACCAAATTACCCTTATAAATCACAGAGGAGTAGCAGATAAAGCGCATCACTCTAGCATTCTGACAAGATCTTTCAGTACCTATATACGGTTACTCCTTTAATGCGTGAGTGAGGCAAAAAAATGTGTGTAAATAGGCTTTTTCAAGGACTAAACGTTGACCTACCAAAAAAGGACTTGAACCCCGGACCTCTCGGTTCAAAGGTGGAGCGTCTACCACTAGACCACGAAACCACACAGTGCTCACCGTCTTATAACCCGCTGTGTTTTAACCCCTTTTGCCTGTTAATCCCAGATTCAATGAACGCCAATGCTATGCCTGTAAATTGACACCTTTTACGTTTGTTAATTATAGGCGAGAACATAGCGCAAGTTTTTTTAGCCACTTTCAGAAAACTTCAGTGGCATTCTTGAATAACCCGTTAATTTCAATGGAGTGAGGGCAGTATCAGTGAAAATTAGTGCCCAGTGACTTGTTTTATCTCACCAATGTGATGATGTTATGTGCTGGCACCATCAATCTGGCCATTTTAGCATACCATCAACAATTATTGTGAGCATGTAGACATAGGTAGGCCACCTGGTCAATTAAGCATGGGCACATAACGGCGTAGCATTCGCGCTGGCTGAGTTAGTTAAGTGGGGTGGGAGTGGGGGGTGCAATATTGCATTCGCCTGTCAAGATCCATTCATTGCTGGTATTGTCTTTCATTGCAATAAGTAAGTTGATGAATGGTTGGTTCTATTGTCTAGACCAAACGAATCACAGGAAAAAAATCATGCTGATCCGTTGTTAACGGGCTGAGTAAGCTTAAACCTCTGTTGTTATGATCAAAGTCGTCTAAGTGATAGAGCAGAGTGACATCCCCTCAGTCACTCAGTGAAACAATGGCTTTAAAAACCAGCAACAAATGCCTGCACATTACTTGAAGAAATAGGGGACATAAGAAAATCTCTACAAAATTCTTGCCCTCGAAAAACAATCGAAAGTTAACTTTATGGAAAGCAATTTTCTGTCAACCGTACAACTGTAGCAAGAATCTATGAGACCCAGGAACCTTTGAATGACAGCATCACCAACTGCCAGCTATCTGAGAAATTAAAGCGACAGTTCAAGTACTGATATCTTGATGAGGCGCTGTTTGAGTGGGTGAAGGCTAAATGAAATTACATCAAGATGTTAGATTAAAAAACCTAATCTTTTTCCAACGTTCAAAGCCCTTGAAAAAGAAATTATCCAAACACTACATGAAAAGAAAATGCAAACAACTATTGCTGCTATGTTTTCCAAGATGAAAAAACCTCACCGACCTTTCAATCAATAAACCAGCACCCCTAAGTTACAAAATAATGTAATGTGCTATTCTGTATAAAATGCATGGTGGGGGGGGGGAGGGGGGCATAGCATCAAGCCAAACGGTTCTCACCCGTCATGTACCCTTATGTTTTAAACATAATGTAATGAACAAAAAGTAAACAAAAAGAAAAAAAAATTGTAAACACGATTGAACAAAACAGATCCATGTAAAATGTTTTGACAGACAAGGGGAAAAATGCATGAAAAAAATGTCTTATAGCCCGATCTACTTAATTCCGCAGGCCTTTTGTCACCCAAAAGGCGGGTTATTACAAAAAAAAATTTTATATCCATATTTGTCTCACATCCAGGGTGAAAGGGTTGGAAGCTGGAAATTTGGAGAAAACACCATTAAAAGTGCTATTTTTTCTTCTTTTTCTATATATTTTAATTCAACTAAAAGTGTAATATCTTTCCAAAAATTTTTGACAATTTCATGATATTTTTACTTTTAGGAGGTACAAAACATGTCTAATATCTAGTCAAAACAGCATTGCCTTTGAAAGTGAAAATTGTGACGTCAGACTCGTTCACTCATGGACTTGAGGCATATGTACTACATTTGTAATTGTCAGAGCCTCTCAGGGGTGACTTTGTTCTGCTAAATCATAATGATAATTCACTGTTATATATACTATATACATGTGCATGATTATGTATTTTAAGAAGTAGAAAGCCATACAGTTAAACCTGTGCGGTCCCTCACCCCATTTTTTCAGAATGATCATCATTTCTCAGTGTCATTTTTTGTTTTTTGAAACAAGGGAATGGATCTTATTTAGTAGTCTAAAGCTGATACTTTAGATGAAAGTCGGAAGGAGACAGGCAGGTTTTTTTCCCCAGTTATGGCATAAAACATACGAATGTTAATTTGCAAGACTTCAATTGTGGCGCTAAGTCTGAATTCAAGTAACATCAATAAGGATAAGTAAGTCTGGTTATTCTCGAATACAATTTGTAGACGTAAGGCATTTTCTGTGGTGCCTCCTAGGCCAGGGCATGATCCGAATAATGTTATTCATTTATTTGGATTGACTTAAAGAGTCTTTAAGCCTTTGGCAGAGATAATGTTATGCAAGGTCGTTAATGAAGGCAAAACAGTTTATCTTCATAAAATATGCTCATTCAAAAAGTGACTCTAGAATCAGTTCAAAATTCAATTTCCTTCCAAACAATTTGCAAATTAATATGCACAAGGTGTGAACGCATACATCCACAGTTTCTAGGCAGTGCAAATTTTAAGTTTTTCTTGTTTTACTCCAAAACAGAAACAAAGGAGATACATCGCTTTACCTTTGAAGGGCAGAATTTGTGAATAATAAGGGAGTTTTTTATGGTGCTGCCTTTATTGTTGGCTGAAGGGTACTATATATTTTGCCTATCTTATTTATCTTATTTTGACATTTGATGGTTGCAATTGTTTGCCATAGATATAAGAAGACCTGCTTTGTGTTCTTTTATTGATTTTGAATATGTAAGAAACCACAGGTCTTTGTCATTTGTCTCACAGGCACAAGACCAGAATCAAGTGCCTGATCCAGTTCCAAAACCATCTCTTGTCAGGAAAGCTTCCGACAGCGCAGCAAGGGATTTAGAACCTATTCGGGAGAAACAGGAGGAAAACCACAAAGGAACAGATGAGGGCCTGCCTGGCAAAGAGGTATGAAAATAAATCTGTTTCAGTTTCTTTAATTTTTATTTAGTTGTGGGTTGCACTTCAGTCAAAAGGCCTTCAGTGCCTTTGTCTTGATAATGATTTGTTTTTCTGTAAAAATCACGTATGAGTCCAGTCTAAGTATGTATTTTTTTCATGTCTCTCTGCTTTATAAAATGGCTGCGTGGAGCCCCAATGCACTTTTATCGCCTTTATCGTTGTCACATAAGGTTAAAAAGCTAATGGGTGTGCCTATTTTTTTTTCTCTATATCTCTAGATGAAAGACAAAGGGGGACTCAAGACGCCAATCTTTTTTTCTCATTCAATCTCAAATCTAAATAATAATTTGAAGTCAACAGCAAAAAATGTCAGGAAACATAAAAAAAGACTAATCTAAGAATAAAGGTAATTCAAGTTTTCAAAATTTCCATCCCTAGTTTTTTCCTCTACAACATTCACCTGCATCAATTTTCCGTTTCCATTACATTACATTGTAGATAGTTTAGTACAAAATAATTGCTGAATCGGAAGCCACAAAGAATTTCTTCATTATCTAAAACTTTGCTCAACAAATTATAGAGTTCTCTATATTTTTGTTGTTTTTTGTTGTTTTTTTTTTTTTGCGTTTTTGCTATATTCTTTTAACTTAATGTTGATATTGGTTTCAATGATAAAAGATCAAGATAAAGGAGACATGTCTTGTATGAGCTTTAGAGAGTGAAAAATATTATCCTTCAAAAAAAAAGGAAAATTTATGATTAAGGCTCAAAGCTAAGGTTTAGTTTAAGGCCATGTTCCATGCAGTGGTCTTGATTTAACTAACTGTAACTGCAGCCTACAAATATATCTCCTTGGAGTGTCATGTCTGTTGTTGAAACATGCAGTACTCCGGCTGTGCGTTCATATAGCATTTTAGTTTTGATTTTTAAGAATAAATTTTTTTTTTTCAGGTGCAATCTCCCAAAAAAGAAAGTGCACCCAGAAAGAAAAAGTTTTCTTTACTCAACCATGCCAACAAAGGCAAAAACGACGAACCAGAGGAAAAGGAGGGCAATAAAGCAGCCAATCATGGCAAACCACCTTTGAACCAAGCTAAAGCAACAAAAGGCAATATACCAGAACCTCAAGTAAGTTTATTTTTCTTTCTGTATTTTTCGCCCTCCAGAATTTAATAATATAGAAGCTGTATTATGACTCAAGCTACGTCAAACTTGCAGCTTGAAAACTTTTATGAGTTATGGATTTTTGTTGATGCTTAGCTATCTTGCCCTCTATTTACCCTTTATAAATGCACATGTACTGTAATCATTTCTCTATAGATGAGAAAAATAATGAGTATTTAAAGGGTATAAAATATGTTGGATAATGTAACCAAGCTTACATGTCTTGCATTCATTGGGTATCATAAATGTTAACGTTGTGATATTTTGCTGGAAATGTGAGGCACTTCAGATAATAATTGAAAATAAAAAATTTCTAGAACAATGTTAAATCTTCATTAAATAAATTGTTCAAAACCTTTACTTCTCTCATCAGAGCTCATTAATAGATCTTGAAAGAACTAACCTTTAGAACAAATTCTTCCATCTTTATTTGGTTTCAACCAGAAACCTCGTCTCAGACCTGAGGATAAGCCAAGACCACTTCCACAGCCTCCAAAAGTAGAGGAAAGTGCAGGGCTTCCTCAGATGAGGGAAGGGGAGGGACGCTCTAAGTCCACAGATTCCTCTAAAAGTTCTAGTGTGTCCAGCTCAAAGGAGGACAATTGCATCAGTATTGATGCAGACACGCCAAGGGTATGAAGGCCAAGTTTTAAGTAGTGAATTTGTGGGTGTGAAATGCACAAAAAAAAAATATTAATCCTCCAAATAGTTTGTTTCTTGTTGAGAGACAAAAAGCGATTGGTGTAAAAGGATTCCTTGCTCTAAATTGTTAAAGCTGGACCTAAAGTTTTTATTATGTTTTGGCATACATTCTTAAAAACAATATAATGAATGTGTTGTGGAATTTCTTTGAAAAACTCTATTTACTTTAAGCTGCATATGCCTATAAAAAGAGTTAAATGTCTTATGTTGACCAATGGATATTTAAATATAGTCATGCCTGCATGGGTGGAAGCTCGACAGCAGCGGACAAGCATTGCCTGCAATGCCATGAAATGGCCAGCAGACAAATGATTAAATTGAAGTAAGAAGATGACATTAATTTTAATAAAAAACCCCGGCTTTGCGGTTTCTGTTGCATAGTTATTATAGAATTCAGTTATGATTGTACTTTAGCAACAGACAATGCAATTATACATACACCACAAATTATGTCATCACCGAAACCTGTGGTTTTCAGTCAGCCTTGAATTTTCCTACTTTTCCGCCAAGCAGGCGAGTGTGTGTCGACTGCCCATGCAGTCTTAACTAGCCTAGCAAGGAATTCAATGCAGTACTCAATAAAATTATGACATTACTGTCATTGCAAAAATGCTAGGAGTAGGAAGTACAACGCTTATGCTCTCCACTCTCTCCCTTTCACATGCAAACAGAGACAAAAGTTAGTTTACCTAGGTCAAGGTGCATCAATACGATCAGGAGATCAAAGATATCAATTGTTTGACCAGGCCAACCTTTTTCCCATGAAATTTATCATGAAATTGAAACAAACTCACCAAACCGTCTTCAGTCACAAGATGTGACTGGCCTTTTCTTTCCTTTTCTTTTTGCTGTGCTTCTACCCTTCTTTCTCACTATCTCCAACTATCTTTCTAATAGCTTTTTTTCCTGCTCACTTTCTCTTTCGTTAATCATGTCTGGCAATCTCTCTATATCACTCAAAAGCTCTGTTTTCATAATCTTAATTGTTTCTGCCTCTTTCTTCCTCTAGTCCAACTTTTTGTTAGTTCTTTTCCTGGACATTCCCAAGCCTTTATATTTATTTTCTATTTGATTCTCCCCACCTCTCTCTCTCTCTCTCTCTCTCT
>BMAT01005070.1:48720-60540 GCA_019649035.1 Elysia marginata
TAGATTAGATCTATTCTATCTCCCTATAGATCTAGATTAGACATATGAGAAACAATGTAGCTAGTCATAATTGACTTAGCCTTACTGGCTTACACTAGAAAATTTAGATCTAGACTCTAGTAATATTTTCTAACAATCTAGATTATGATCATGGTGGCCATTCCAAGACTAGATCTAGCCCAAATTAAGTTCTTGGATCGGAAATTCTACAACATCACATTGTGTATCTATTTCAAAGAACAAATGAAGGAGAAAGACATCAATATAGACTTTTATTCTAGTTATAGCAGGAAAAAATTCGGGCAAGGACGGTGTTGCATGATGTTTGCTGTGTAAAAGGAGAGTTTCTTACCAAACTGGTAGCAAAATCGTTTTTGCTAGACACTGAAAGGCTGGCTTTAGTAATCAGAATAGCGCGCGCTCGGAAACTTCCACAAAAAAAGTTCCTGCTTTTTTCTCATGAGCTGCTTGCATCCCTTACATAATACTGACACCGACCCAACCAGTAGGGGCCCGGATAGGTTTTGGTGACCTGTACCTATTTTATTAAAATTTGAAATACCTACCTAATTTTTACCTTTAAATTGCCTCGTTTTGGCGTTTTCAAGTAATCAGGCCTGTGTTTTTAAGGTCAGTAATCTTAGATTTTGTTCACAAAGACTAAGTTTATTTTACAGCAAATTAAGATTGTAGATGTGAGGATGCTAACAATTAGGACTCTTTCTATATGTTGCATTGCAGGACTATCATTGGTGGTGGAGAACTTTTATAGTCTCTGGTGGATCAGCCTTCTATGTTCTTGCCTACTCTGTGTTTTACTTCATCACAAAGGTAATTTCTCTGAGACTTAATGCAGTAATTAAAGAGTATATGATAATTCAATGGTATAGAATTTATTTTTAATTAAAAAGTGACAGTACTGTGACAGATAGTGCTGCTGTTGCTACTATTTTGAATGATCATAAGGATGCCAATAATAATAGGCAGAATACTCAGGTTGCTTTTGATGCTGGTTATTAAGGATAAGTGACTGAAAGACAAAATTCACTGTACATCAAAATCAACAGAACCCTGTAATAAGCTTTGATTTTATTAAAACATCTGAAATATTCTTGGCTATAATTTGAGGTCTAAGAGAGGTTGCTCGTGCTACCCAATGCATGCTGCTTCTTTAGCTCCATTGAATATACTTTTTCTACCACCAGGTTCAGCTATCTGAGAGTCTACTTTTTGTATAGCAGCTTTTAGCTAGTGCAAATGTTGAGAGTCCTAAGTGTCACATACCGTTTTGATGGCAAATGAATGGGCGTTCATATGAAATGTTTTTTATTGTTATATTACATCATATTGCACAATTTGATCTACTTTTGTGACTAAAAATAGACTTTTCACACCATAAAATTGGATGATAAAAAAATAATTATTATGAACGAAAAAAAAAGAATACTTCACCTTGTTCCAAATCAAACTTTAAAAATCTGGTTCTTGACTTTTAACATTTTTTTTTAAAATGGGCGATAATGATTTTTACCATGATAGTAACTACATTCAAGATGGCGGCAGGCTGGTGACGAGGAAACAACATTTTTGGGTTTAATAACTCAATACTAAATTAAACCAAAATGTTTCTGTTGTTTTGTTAGGGTATATTTAGCTTTTATTATTCATAGAAAATAGATTTCTGCTTTCATTCAATGACAAATAGTTAATTTATTCACTGATAACGTCATCGATTACTAGTGGTCGAAATATACAGAAGATGAAGGAAGATAGTTAAAGTCTTTCTGTTTGATTCATGAAACTGTTTAAAGACCATAAATGTCACTTTCTGAATTAAGCTATGGTAAAAATGAAATCAATGACTCCAGCAAATTTAGGCTTGAATTTTATATGTTAGAGTGTCTACTCTAGACCTCATCAAACATAACCACATATTAGAAAGGGGGTATATCAGTGGCAAAGTTCCACCCCTTTTTACAGTTGAAGGCTCTTTTTGTTTTCTTGTTCCTTAATGTGAGACTGTTTTGATTGGATCTACTGTTTAGAATTTCTTGTCCAAAGAAAGTCTGAAATCAAAATAAAGCAAAAAACTTGCATGGGCAATTTTTTTTACACAGCTGATATTCATGTAATCTTGAAAGAAAAAACCCATAGAAATGCAAGGGAAGAAAATGTATTTATAATGTGCTTTGCGGTATTTCAATCCCCAGCTTGACATCACAGAGTTCATCCCTTCACTGCTATATTTTGGTTACACATTCCTGATTGTCTTCACTTTCTGGATTCTTACTGGAACTGTGGGTTTCTTTGCAGCCTACTGGTTTATTGTCCGCATCTATGGAGCCATCAAAATTGATTAGGTTTAGCTTTTGTTGAACTGTGTAAATGGATAGGTAATCAATAAAAGTTCTCCTGAAATTAGACTATGTCTAACAAGCCCCATCCTATAATAAAAAGAAGACATATACCTTGTGTGTAATCCATACGACAAGTAACTTGGAAATCACGTAAGTCATTGAAATGAGTCTTAGTTTTTCAAATGTGTTTTTCAACACCAAAAACTGCATAGAGGGTTTTTTGTCTATTTATGAATTGAATCAAAATTCAACTTAATCAACTACAACAGTTCTTATTTATGTGCCACTTTTCTCCAGTATAATTCATTCTGCTTTTACATGCAAGTGACAGAGGAATAAATTTTGGATAGTTTTGGATTCAGCGGTGGCAGTTTAATTTACTGCAATTTAACACAAACTGTCATGATTCGCCATGTACTTTTAACATCCAGTTCAGATTTGAAAGGATTGTGAGTTTTTAGGATTGTAAATAGATATGGAGGAAAAAAGGGGTAGAACAAATCAGCTTGGATAAGGAAAACTGAAATAGTGGCAAAGCATTGCATTGCCAAGGTTAATTGATATTCATACCTTTACATAAAAATCACAAGAATGTTTATTTGCAGTTGACTTACATGTATCAATCCACTGAATACTGTCCCTATCCATAACACTTGGTCCTTTGTCCTTGTTTTGAATTTTTATAAAACAGTGGATTGTTACATTGATTGTTATCAATGATAATATCTGCATGGGTCCTTCCAAGTGGCATATACTATTGAATTACTTTAAAATAGAAGCATTTTCATCTTTCTTCATCTGAAAAGCTACTGCATCTGTTTATATTCTGTTTTGCAGAGCTTAATTTCTAGTATCTAAGCTCATTTATAGGCCACTTCAGGGCTAATTTAATACAGAGGAATACTTACATTGACTTAAAAACTGGGTGTAGGTTCTTGCAGGTTCTGACATGAAGTTAAAGATTTTAAGTTTTTTAAAGCAAGGGTGTATTGCAATTACATATATTTTTTTGTAGTCCTTGTTCATCGTGTTGGCAAACTTTCATAGTGTTACTTGATTGGTTGTAAGTCACACAAAAATTGCCTCAATTTTTAGGGAAAAATAACAGAGTGAACATTTTTCTGAGATATTTTTGCTTTCCTGAAATCAACAAATATTGTTATTAACATTATGGAATTATGACCCAAAAAATGTGACTACATCGTGGACAATAAATTTCTTTTCTTATCTTTTTCTCAATAATGTCTTCTGTTACTTTAGTATTTTGAAATGTAATCTTATTAAATGTTTACTTATATACCTAAATTGTGTGAATTCAATTCTTTTTTAAAAATGAATTTATCCTCATTTTTATAATCAATTTACTTTAAGAATTGAAAGTTTTGTTATTAGTGTTAGTTTTTTTGCTTTGCAAATACACCATCTTCGTAGCACTAGCAGTCAGCATTTATACATTATGTATTTATTTGCAGTCTAAATCCCATCGATTATTCCAAACTCTACAAAAAAATTTGGCACAGACACATATGGATTTTTTTTTCTTTTAGGATGTGCACAACCTTTAATTGCAAAATATCATACATCATTCATTTTATGATCCTTGAATAGAGTTGAGCTCTTCACACAACTTGAATTTTTAAGTTTTCTTCTGAACTAATGAAAAGGTTATGTGTAGCAATGGTAAGATAATGTGTAGCTTATTTAAATACTTATTGTAATTGCTGGATATTTCATTTTGGTGAATATGTAGAAGCTGACATGGCTAATGATGAAGTCATCTTTGATCAAACATCTTTTTTTCCTCTTTTTTTTTTTCAAACTGTATAAATTTGCAAGTATTGCGCTGGGATGAATTGTTTTTGTTTGGGTTTTTATGCTTGTGATACTTAATGCTGTCATTTATTTTCCATTGTACTCAAAATTCAATGACCATACTGAGTGGAATAGTATTGAATGTTGAGCTTCACCTTCCTGTTAATTTTTTTTAAAGCAACATGAGTAAAATACTATGTGAACTTTGTACTAAAGTTTGAAGACACTGTCTCTATCACCACCATTTCACCACAGTGAGAGTATAGATCTATGTAAAATTGTGAGTTTCATAAATGACTCATCACAAGTGGTCATTGAGAAGCAGAATGTGTTGAGCATATGTGACCCCAATCCCGAAAACCCAACTAAAGTCGCCCAGTCTCATTCTGAGCTACAGGCAATTTGTCTAAATTTTAACCTCATAAAAAATCAATTGAATCTCCTTGCTTTGAAAATTCATGAACATTACTATTAAAGAAAATTGCATTTTGTCTGTTTCATTATGTCACTAAAGTTTTATGCTTTCAGGTCAGATATAATATCCAAAACTGAAAGTTTCCAACTTAAGCTGGGTTTTTGTGATTGAGGTCACATATTTTCATCTTTGACATTCCATTTTGTATGATCTTTAAAACTTTTTTTTTTTTTGGTTTTGTGACTACATTAGGAACAAATGATAGAGGTTGATGAAAATTCATGTTTTTTTCTTCTTTCATTTAAGTCCTTTTTACTTGGTACTCAATGTGTAATAAACATATCAATGTTCAAATATTACACATTATCTATTTTTTCCTGATAATTCATGAATCATCATGGAAAGCCTTTCTTAAGGTTCAAGAAAATTGTACTAGAGAATAATTTATTTTTGCTTATTCACATTGTAAATATCAGCCTTTGTGGGAATATTTTTTCTTTGACTACCTGGTATCAAGAACAGTCTAAACTCTAAGCTGTCCATCATTTCCTCCCCTTTCTTTATGCTTCGATTTCTTTAGGTTTTAAGACCAGAAGAAAAGTGTGGACCTCTCGCTAATGTTCTGTTATTATTTATTTTCATAAATGGTCCGTATTTAAGTTTAAAATTTTGAATGATTTGGAGAAAGAAATGAGAGCAAATGGCAGTCATAATTCTGTGTGTTAGGGTAATAAAAAAGGAACATGATTATAATCTTTACATATTTTCCGTACAGTTTAACTTTCATAATGTCAATGAACACTTATTTGTTTGACAATAAGTATATGAGCTCATTGAGACATTACTGTAAATCAACAGTTCAGACTGTTCAAATGTTTGTGAAAGTGCTTATCATACAGGGATGCCAAATTTCACGTTTTTCAGGTTTTTTCATCCATTTTTTTTTATTACACAACATGTGTTTATGCCTTTTTTAATACAATATGCAAGGCTAGGCTCATTTTCAGGTGTTTTTTCCTCAGAACTATTTGGTATCCCTTATCATGAGTCTTTCATTTCATGCTTTGGAGGAGTAAACTGCTTAGGGTCTGAGGGAAAACAGAACTGCTAAGAGCCTGAGGGAAAACAGTAGGCCACAATGTAAATTTTTTATTCAGTCCATCAATTTTAAATTGTTTGATCAAAATCTGCTGAAGCTGAATACAAAATCAAATTTTCCCACTTAGAGAGTTTTGAATTTTCAAACTTCAAAGGTTTCCTTTGTATGTTGTTTTGTTAATTTTCAGTGATTTTTTTCAAAAGCCTTGTCGTCTTATTTTCAAACTCTTATCTTAGATGTGGGTCAACACATGATGTCTATTTATTTTATTCATAGTAACACCAACATATGTATCTGGAATTGAAGCTGAATCTATCTTTAAAAAAAAAAGAGTTCCAATTCGGTTCTACACCAGCCTCTGACTTCCTATGGGTATAGATATAATTTCTACTCAGTCTAGGTGATATAAAGCTGTTGTTTTGACAAGATCATTTTTCAAGCTTGCGTAAACTTTTGAGTGGTTTCTCTTTGTATCTTTTGTAAAATGTAGTAGAAGTACTTGGATTTGACTTATAATATGCTGCAAGAAGTTGCGACCAAGTATACATGATATTAGTGATGAGCAGAGTACACTAAGTAAAAACGGTGCGTACAAAATATTTGGGATCTGAGCATCAAGAGTGAAGTTGTTTTGTGATACAGAATAAGGTGTGCCTTGCTTCAGTGCTATGTTGTGGGAAGTGTGTTTATGACGTGGTATTTGTTTACACATAAAAACTTATTCTTTTGTTATATTTTTGCGTTATCAGATATGATATGCTAACCTATTTAACATTTTTAGTTATCTCAAATATACTGCCTGTGATGGCCTTTTAATTGGGATATGCCATTGAATGACATTGACAATTACTTTATGGTTCATTAAAGATAATTTTGTAAACATGCTCTTTCTTGTTTTATCCGTCTTTGGAAGTTTGGCCACCAGGCCTGTGGTACTGGCACTAGAACTGTGACGCATTTTCAAACCCTTTTAAACATTCAGCAAGTCGGTAAAATTTGGCCTGTTTAAGACCGAACCAGAAAAAAAGCATAATTCATTTCCTGCCGGTTTTGCTCCTATTTCTATATAAAATAGGTTACAGATTTTTCTACTTTGACCATAATATGCCCAATTCACCTTGTACGTTTTGCCAAAAGATGCACATTAACCTTTTTTTTTGTTTTGAATGGGCATAGGGTAATATAATTTTTGATCATTGAATTCTCAAGGCAACCTGAGGCAACTTAAAAGTGTTTGACAACCTTACAGCAGAATCTCTTAAAACAAAAGTGGCTAAACCAAAAAATATGCTGAACGAAAAAGAAATCGCTTGTAAGTGCAAAGTCCTTCTTTGCAAATTTTTGGCAGCTGCGTTGCAGGAGATACCAAAATTCACCACTGCGTTGCTGCTCCATGAAGTGCAAAATCATGTAATAACAATAAAAAATTGAAAACTGTAAACAGTAATCGCCCAAACATATTCTAAATTTTGTTTTTACTTTTGAAAGCCTCAAATTTGCTAACTTTTCAACTTAAAGAAAAAAGGCAGTACAGAATAACAAATCCAAATTCCTGCAAAAACTTGCTTTCTTCTTATAGATCTAGGTATCCTTTTTTTCTACTCTCCTCTGTTTGAAGATGAAGGCCTACTGGTACACATAAAGATCTTAGGTTAATTTAGAAGACGGGATTCACACTTGAGCTGCTCACTCTCTAACTCCCCCTTTGGTCTAGAGTGCATTGCAATAAAAGTTTTGAAACCCTCTTTGAATTTGAATATTTGTTTGCCAATAACAAAAACACATGCTAGTGCTACATCAAGTTTGTTGAAAAATTTGCCTCGTCTAAGTTGAAAAAAAATGAAGGTTACCCTGATGAGATATACTGTAGATTTATAAATTTTTGGTCTCTTTCTTTTTCTTCTTTATAAGGTTACTGCTTAATAACACAGTGGAGTGGAATCCACTTAAAAGTCAACACCTTAAAGGACAAATTAATGCGACACCCCTCTGACTGGGGTATACTAGGGGTCCCATAGCCGATTTTCAGATTTGTTGAAATTAGAAAGTTTATCTTTTTCTCAACACAATGGTACCGATTCTGTGTTCCTAAGACATCTATTCTATAAGTATTTTGTTTATAATTTTGAAGATAATGACTATGTCAAAACGCTATACAAATACATTATTACAATAGGAAAAACGATGGCTTCAGCACATAGTATAAGTTATCACCCGTATATAAACCATAGCCTGCAGTGTACTTTGGGAACAGTCCACTTTTCAAATGTGCAATGTTAACACAAACGCTGCACAGGGTGAAGGCCATTCAAATTCATAGGAATATTTTTCTATAGTCTTTTTCACGAAAAACGTAACCTTTAGACTCTAAAAATAGCTTTTGTCCTCATTTACATGATACTGAGCGATTATACTGCATGTGGCGACTGGCGAGGTGACAGAACGCTGCTGGCTGAACTGCAGGCACGCATGAGACACTGGGGGTGGTAGACATACACGGCTGCATTGCCTAAAACCTCAGAATTCCTTTTTTTCCTTCTTTTTCACTTTCTTTTGTGTTTTTCTCAAAATGTCTTTTTTTTACATATATCGCTGTATATCTCCAAAAGTTCTTGAGCAATTCACTTCAAACTTTGCGTATCACTTGCCAATGCACCATTCTTGATTTTGTCACAAGCTTTCGTCAAAATTTTTCTTTGTTTTTGTTGGAAAAAAAGTACTTTTTGGCACTTTATCTCTTTAGCAAACTCAAAAAATTTATTAAACTAAAAAAGCAGCTATGAAAAAAATGCTTCTGACAAAATTTCTGAATTGACTGTAATAAACAATTGCTTTTTACAGAATACAAATCCGTTGTTTAGATTCTGACTTATAAAGGCCTAAAGTTTACTATTTTTATCCAATATGGTGGCTACAACAATTGGTTTTCATGGCAACTAATCATTGGAAATGACTAACTAAACGTTTTTTATTATTTTTGTCCCACAAACACTATTTTGAAACACAAAAATTAGATCTTTTTACAAAAAGGAAAAAAATGCCCCTGCCTGCTGCAATGGCCCTTAGGGAAAACTCTTGCTTAAAGTCAGCTGTGTCAGTCTGATTTTGTATTTCTTTATATTTTTTGCCATGCTTATAAAGTCAAGAAATTTTTTAGGTCCCAAGATGTCGACTTTTATCAGGATTCCACTGTGTACACTTTTTATTTGGGTCCAGAGGGATTTACTTGACAGGATTCTATTGTAATGTGTATTTTCTAAATGTAAATGAATTCCATCCAAATCAAGTTTAACTAGTCTTTCCTTTTTCTTTGTGTACAGAAAGGGCCTGCCTGCAGTAGAATCCTGTTAAACCTAATACTAAGTGCTGGCTGCAACTGAGTTTAGTAGCAAAATTGTCTTACAAAAAATTATTCTGAATGAACAAAACATATCTAATTAAAACAATCTTTGAAAATATATTGGGAGTTTATAAATTTTTTTTTACTACAATGTTGGCAATCCTCACCACTTTAGCCTGGTAAAGTAATAACAAATTAATAGTTTGAATTTAAAACTTTTACAACTGTATTTTGTTTATTAATAAAGCTTCTTGAATAAAAGTAAGAGCTGATAGATAAGATGATCTCTTGCAGTTTAATGTCTCCTCTTTTAGATAATCCTGCTTAAGCAAAGTAAGCCAAAAAAAACTTGTTATGATTTTTGTTTCACATGCCACAAAGAAGCAAACATCAAAGAACAATATAGAAATAAAAGAAAAGCAAAACAACGTATATGTACTTAGCTTTAACATTATTTTATTATTGTACACTTTCAGTGGTCAAAATAGAGCTTGATCTTTACATATCAGTTTGCAAATTATGTTTGAGTTAAAATCTCTTATTATTACCAGTATCTCCTTCCACACCAAATGTCAACTTTTAGACCAGACCTTGAAAAACTTTGAAATGACTGGTGGGGGGGGGGGGGGTGTTACTATGTAAAAATCATTTTGAAAGATTAAAAGGCGGGGTCATTGCCTGGTAGTGGTGCCTAATACATATGGCCATATCCAGCAAAACTCAAAACCTTAGCTCAATATGCAGATACATGTATTGTGGACATCAAAACTAAATCTATTCTTTTCTGACTGAAACTAAATCTTTAATTTCCAGCCTAGGCTTTTAACATATGAGCTTTAAATAAATTAATATATGTGCTCAAGCACATTTCTATCCAGATAGAGCCTTTAGCAGCTTAGCATAAAAAAAAAAAAGAAACCAGCACCAAAAACCTCAGACAAATGAAATCCCAAATAAAGTCTAGTTACCTATTTTTGACATTATTGTCAAAAGCTGTCTGAAATCCCTTTAAGCTCTTTAAGGCAGCTAAAGATTATTTTGAAATTTTTTTCAGGAATAAAGTTATTGCTTTGGAAGATAGGGGATCAGTAGAGTCATTCTTAAGAAGATAAAAAAAATTAAAAAACCAACAAATCACAAAAACATAAAAAAATGTAAATTAGCAGTACAAAGAATTCAAAGAGATCTCCAACCAATCCCCTACTTGAATATTGTACCTTCAGACACCATTTAAATGATTTTCTGGTTGTACATGATTATATATATACCCAAAAAAATTTTGAACTTTTCACAGAAAACATCAATCTTCTCAATTAAAATATTACAAAAACTCGACTCACTTCGTGATACTGTTACACAAATGTTGTTTTGAACGTGAGAAATATGGAATTCTGTAATAAAATCACATTCTCTTATGTATCTTAAATAAAACAAATAGTCTCTACAATACATTCATGATTTCAAAACATGATGTTAAGTCTGCAGATGTGGTTTAAAGTTGACATTTAAGCAGACTTGAGAAGAATAAGGCCAAAACTTTACAAACACCCATATACCAGAATTTGTCACGTGGATGTAAGAGTAATACATGTATATGGTAAATCCAATGACAACAAATTTTGTTTGCTTCAAAATTGTCATTGTTATTTTTAAAAGAAGTTACCTCATTGCCTTCACTTGCATCAAAATCAAAGTGATATATTAGCCTAAAAAAGGAGGCAAGTTGATTCATTGAAAAGATAAATTGTTACATCAATGTGAAATTAGAATAGAACAAATATGCAGCCTCCCTTTCTATTGTAAATAAGAGTTGATCTGATCTGAGCACTGTCATGCCAGACTTTTCACCATGTAGGGTCCCTCTAATTCATAGCCCAGTTTGCGGTAGTAGTTGCGAGTTCCAACGCCTATGAAAGAAAAAAACAAACAAATCCTTACCGTATACTTCTAATTTCATTCAGATAATTCTTTGACTCAACTGACAAATTTTGACAAGGCTAAAGTAGCACTTTTTAAAGGAAAAACCTTGCTACAAAGTTATTCCATTGTGAAAAATTAATCCAATGATTATTTTTTTAAATTATTAATCAGTATGAGCTAACAATTTATTGATATTGTTCTTAAAAAATCTTTCCTCCATGCGTATCAAAGACATATGTTAATCTCCTAAAGAATTTAAAAAAAGGTCACTTGCTAAACTGTAAGCTGCCAGCTTATTTATAAAACAATCAATGCTCTGATATTTCATAAGAACTGCTGGACGATTTATTGATGACATAAATACATCTGATGTCTGCCTAACAATTCTTGCTGTCAAATACAACACCTGTCTGTGTAGCTATTCATCTACTGCCAATGAAATTGCACCTTTGGTCATGAACAATATGATCATTTTACACAACTAGACATTATTTCAGAGGCTGGCCAAGAATAAAATATTTCAAATATTATCTAAAGAGCTATCATCAAACTTACACTTAATGAAATATATTTAGAAACTTACAACAGTTATGCACAAAGATAGATTGGACGTAAGTGTTTCAATTTTGGAACAACTATAATTCATAGTTATCTGATAAAATCAAGATTATTTTGGGACATCACATACGTCTATATGTAACATAGTGCTCATAGAGTCTTTTTCTTTTAATCTTTGAAGTTTTCCTACTATCTTTAAATTTACGTATCCTAGATTTCCTTCACACCTTGTCCCTCAGAATGTTTCTAATCAATTATTCAAACATTTAAAATTTACACTTAGATGTAACAAACAAAAGTTTTTAAGGAAATTAAAAAA
>BMAT01005074.1:12366-24041 GCA_019649035.1 Elysia marginata
CTAGGAGTGTATTTTGACTCCATGCTGTCTAACAATGTTCAAATTGGAGTTGTCTTCGGCTTAACATGAAGATATCCCAAGTTCCCTGTATTTATCTATCAACAAGCAGTGATAAATTTACAAACATGTGTTAAAAGAAACAAATCGTTTCCTTCGTTTCCTTTCTGTCGAAGTTTTCTTGTAGAAGTGGCAAATTTTAATTCTTACCAAATGGCCCAGGACTTTAAAAAATTTTTTTTTTATCAGAATTAAAATTTTTCATTTTGGTTAAAAACTTTTCTTTTCATGCTATAAATTAAACACTTGATATCCATATAATTCACAATGCTGATATTAAGTGAAAGGTTTCTTTTCCCTTTATTTTGGCTCTGTTGATTAAACTCACAATTTAAACTCGATGATTTCTCCAAAATCAAAGTTTATATTGCGGCCTGTTCTGTGGTACGTTTTTTTTTCTCCAAATCATGCACAATGAGATACAGATATAATGAAAAGTCTCAGGCAAAAATGTTTTCTTTATATCAGTAGTTCTCTATTTCCGTTTAGACACACAGGCACGCATCCAAAACGAGGGATAGAAAATGTGTTCTTTACTTTCACCCGTTCGCTTCATGAGTGTTTTTTATACAAGCATTCCACTGTACATCTATCTCTTGGTTGCAGAATCGTGTATGAAAAGAGCTTTAAGAGTAAGAACCTTTTATTTAGGCTGTGCAATATTTTATTCCCAATCTGATCGTGTCACACAAAAGGATGCGCATTCTGCGAGAAGCAATGCGGAAGAGATTAGTGTTTCCTAAATTGTGACATAGATTTAGGTTAAAACCAATCATGGTTTTCTACCCCCCCCCCCCCCCTTTCCATAAACATACACATCGATGGAAACTTTACATGAACTAAAACAGCTATTTCATTCACACAAAAAAACAAGGCGAATAAAACAATCTTATGGTCTAATTAGAACACATTTATTATTTGACATAGGTAATGTTATGTTCTATGTTTCAAAAGCATATATATACAGCAAATCAAATGGAATATAGTAAAATGCCACATTCTCTCACAGTCTCTACAATACAAAAAGTATAGGTATAGTAAAACAGTACAGTGCTTTCTTTTCTTTTCAATTGCAATCACAGACTTTTTTAGCTTCACATTCAACATTTCATGAGTAAAAAGAAAACAAAAATGAAAAGCAATTTAAACATTTTCAACATCAAAAGACAGGAAATCTTTTTTTTAGCTGTATGATGCTTAAGGTATATTTCTATTTTAATTCATAGAGTGCTGTCTTTTCTTAAGTTGTAAGATGCCAATGATGTATTTTAAGTCTCCATCGAGTAAAACATCAAGAGGGAAAGAATATGTAGGCCTACAGCTACAGCCAACTTCCACATCTAGCTGACTAGGCCTATTGTGAGGTAATCATCAAATTCAAACAACCTTTGTTTAGTGGGAATTTGTAATTTTAATGTTAAAGATGCTAAAGACAGGGATGCAAGCAGCTTATGCTCAAAAAGCAGGAAAATTTTACACTTTATAGGTGTCCTTATAAATAGAACTTTTGATGGACCAAACCAAAGAGGTAGATTAAACCCTGTACAAGTGCTTACACAGCGATACAACTAAAAAGAAGTGCTTGATTTTCTATGACTCTAATTTAGGATGTTTTCTATACCATGGAATTCCTGCAAAAATGGAAAAATTGTATCCCTATAAAGAACTAAGAGTTTCCTTTCTAGTCTCGTCTGCCAACAGCTAATGCCATTGACTGACATTAAAACATGTATTTGTGAAAAATTTAAAAAAAACCAATGGCTCCTTGCAAGAGATTGATTGTCCAACTTCTCGGCGCATCACAGTTATATATCTATATCTGTCAGGTTATTTTGACCTGCTTCTTCACCTCTTGGTATCTTCCCTCAGCAGTACTGTGGACAAACGAAATGCAGTATCTCTCATATGGTTTACACTGCAGATACTGCTATTGGTTTGTCTTGGGCAGAGCAGTGAGATATCGGTCCTGCTGAAGCAGTTATCTCAAGTCTGTCTTGTAAAGAGTTTTTTTTTTTTTTGCTTTTGTTGCAGTAACTGTCTTTGGTTCCGTACCTGAATATGTAAATAATTTTCTGCCATCAAGAATTGACCATCTGTTTTAGAGTCATTTTCTCTGTAATGGCTTGTATCTTATGGATTTTTAAAAAGGAAACATTATTCCAGCACATTAAACATCACAAACTATGTGAAGTTGGTGTAAAGTTTTGAACTAACTGAATACTTGTCAAAATTATGTTTTTCAATTTGGTGGAAACTATGGAAAAAAAGGGGTAGATCTAAAAAGGAAAGTAAAGCCATCAAAATGTCTTGGAACGCCTCTTCAGGAAACAGGGAGGTAAAGACTTAAATTTACCCCTTGCAATCCACTGAGAGATAAACCTAAGATAATATAGCAGTTATACACATGTAGATCTACTGCAAAATGAAGGCCGCAAGTAAAAAAAAAAAGAAAGTTTTATGTTAATCTAGTTTCCTGTCGGCTAGCATGAAACGTATTTCATAGAAAAGCTCACACAATTTGTCATCCAATGGCACCATTTGCACTGAAGCATAAGAAACACCACAGCTAAATGCATAAATAGTGACACAAAAAAACCTGTTGCTTTTGGTCCTCTTTACAATCAAACAAGATTTCAAATAAATTAACCACATAGCCTACTTCAATCTTTTCATGCAAAGATATAATTTTCATAAGTTAATATAAAAGTATAGCTATTAATTTCTATAGCCTTGACTGGAGTAGAAAGCAAAGAATCTTGAATTCTTTTTTTTTCTCTTTTCTCCTCCAAGGTTTTAGAAATACAAGATTTCAAATAAATTAATCGCGTAGCCTACTTCAATCTTTTCATGCAAAGATATAATTTTCATAAGTTAATATAAAAGTATAGCTATCAATTTCTATAGCCTTGATTGGAGTAGAGAGCAAAGAATCTTGAATTATTTTTTTTTCTCTTTTCTCCTTCAAGGTTTTAGAAGTTACAGACATTGAAATGAATATTATTTTTTTCCAATATGCTAGTAATAGAAAATTATAAAAGTAATTACCCGGTACAGTCCACCCTGCTAGATCGGTTTCCGAGGAACATAACCACCAGGCTCAAGTGAAAAATCAAGTTAAAATGCAAGTCTTTATATATAATTGTCCCCAAGGAATACACAGACGAAAATAGAATATGTGAACTGAATATTAACTTAAAGAGTGTTCATTGTAAATAATTACATTGCAATATTTTATATTCTTTACAGTTTTAAACAAATCTGCACAAATAAAATAAAAAATTTTTACTGACCATTTGATTTGAAACTATAATGATTCTTCTACTACCAAAAAAAAGTTTAGTACCGGTATTCCTTCTTTTTTTTCCTTAGTTAAATGCTGAAGATTGAAGTAACCAATGCACCAAGTGCTAAACTGGAAAGTTGTCAGGAGCAACACATAAAAATGGTAGAGTAGATAGACCAAGCAAGCCGCGGCCAGACCTAATTGCGGCCAATTCGTAGAACTCTGATTTTGATTACTTGAGAGGCCCCCAGCGCATCTGAGTAGCTTCCCTTTACTACTAGTTTGTAAGCCGCATGCGTTCTACAAGTCTATCGGTACAGTCACTTGGGTTCAGGAGGTCAAGGATCTTTTAACTGTGTACAACTTCCCTTCATGAAATTCCAGCTAAAGTCGAGTGACCAAGAGCGGCCATACCTAACCACAGCCAGTTTGTAGAGCCAGGTTATTTTGAGGTCTGCAGCTTCCCTTTGCTAGTGTGTAATTTGTACCTAGACCTAGATTATTGAATTGTTGGGCTTTACAACTTGATCTTAAATCTGAAGCCATCATATGCTTTGCCTACACACCTGGCCGCACTGGGGGCATAATTATGTCTGGCCGCGCTAAGGGCAAGTGGCCGCATTAGGGTAATCTTGTTTACACCATTTAATAGCAAGTCAGCGTACTAGGAATGGAGGAGCATTGCTGTAACTGCGAGCCCTGACTGCGGCCACGCTAAGCCATGAGCGGACCAATCAGAAGTGGTCTAGCTACAGCTATGATATCAGGTTATGTCTAGTAAAGCCTCGTGGCCGCAGTTAATCTTCTGACTCTACATGTATTTGCTCAAGTTCACAGGAAATCTTCAAGGATTAAAAAAAAATTGCATGTGTATATACAACTGTGGGTTGACTAAACTGTTCAGACATCGGCAGCAGTAGCTTTGTACACAGCGTGGTAGGCATTCCTCAACAGGGCGTAGGGAAAGCAGGATTCTAATAGGTCCATTGTGAGGAACGGGGACTCCTGGACAATCTGTCGTTAAAAAAACATTAGATGTATAAAATATTATATCAGTACATGTGGACAAACTGTGGTTGAAAAAAAATCAGATGTATAAAATGTCTTGCAACCAGTCAAAATGAGTCTAAAGTCAAAATTGGAACTTAGCAAGATGTTTGTGTACAGAGGAGTTTATTTCTTCTATTTTCGAATGCAACACACAGAAAAGCTCTATCATTCTTCTGTGCAAAGTTAAAACTGTTTAAAGTTGGCAGGGTTAGGACTTGTTAAGTTTCAGAGGGAGGAGAAAACTGGCATTTAAAGTTCAGACAATTATAAAGGTGTAAATACCTTAACAACCCTGAAAAATTAAATTAAAAAACACACACAAACATGAAATTTCAACATAATCAGGCATGACAACTGTTGAGGAATAGTTTTAGCATCAATATCTTAATTTTTTTTTAAATTGGCTTCTGAACACCCACCAAACTTTGAAAGCCTGTAGTATAAGCCTGTCTTAGACTCATTTGGATGGAATGTGAGACATATTGATTTTTGTTGATAATTACCGCCCTGAATTCTCTAGTAACCTGTAGCTTAGTATTTGGATACACTTTAATAGCCTTGGACTTAATGATATGTATTTTCACAAAACTGTATACCGGTACATGTTGAAATAATGTCAGTTAATTCATTGATGTTAGTACATTTGTTGCCCTCAGAAGAAATGGCACATGATGCCAATGATAATGATGATGATGATGACGATGATGATGATGATGGTGATGATGACGATGATGACGATGACGATGATGATGATGATGATGATGATGTTGATGACGATGATGATGATGACGATGATGATGATGATGGTGACGACAATGATGAATGATGTCGAAGATGATAATGATGATGACGACGATGATGTTGTTGATGATGACTATGATGATGATGATGATGATGATGACAACAACAATGATAGAGCAAAAAACACAAAACTAGCGTTAGAGAGGCCTACCTCATCAAGCAGAAGGTAGACGGACTCCCTGTTTTTGACAATCTCCTTTTCATTTTCAAACCCGAGACGGAGGAGACTCGAGGATGCCAACTGAAAATGAACCATACAATAAAAGTCAAGACCAGAAATGCTTTTATTCACAATGTATTAGCAAAGGATTACGACTTTGATTCAAGGCCTAGCCATTTTCAGTCTAACCAGTCACAGCCAGCATGATTTTTTTTCCTTTAGATTGTCTCAACCATCAGAGCGCCGTTGGCACAACGGTTAGAGAGTTGTGCTGATAATGTGAAAATCAAGGTGTGTGAAGGTCAGAGGTTCGATTCCCACACAAGCTAAATTTTTGTTTCAATTCCCCAAAAACAAGCGCTAGGATTTTCCTAATAGAATGAATTTCTTTATATGGTTTGATATAAATTTTTGAAATAAAGGCTTATCATATTAGTATCTTTATTTAAATGAAAAACATGGGCAGTCTCGAAACAATCGGATGTGACTCTTTCACCTTTACTTAAACCAACTCCATTATCTTTAGGGAGACCCGCAAAATTCGCAGGCATGTTACTAGCAATGATGATAATAATAATAATTATAATGAAAAAAATAATAAAAAATAGTGTATTAATTAGAGCCCCATCCCCAAAATGGGCTCAAAGCCTTGTACAGATTTAAAAAGAAACCATAATACTTATAGTATTACATAAGATAGATACTTAACTTTTATAACTCAAACACCTATTTAAAAAAGATTGCATACTGCCCTTTCTTCTACATTATAGAACTCAGTGAAATCTATAATGTAGAAGATAACAAACAATGTAGATCCATAACTTTCTCATAAAGATCTAAAAAAAAAGGTGGTTGTAGCTTCACATTCCGTCACAAATCTACACCCAAAAATTATAACTAAGCAGTATAGCTTTTACGCACGAAAAAAAAAAGGGGTCTATCGTTAACTTGCACACGCCTGTTCAGCAGGACTTACCGCCAGGAACTCTTGCAGTCGGAGATCGGTGTCACCTGGTCCATATAGAGAGAACAGTGCACCGGCCAGCCCATTGATGCTGCGTGCCAGGCAGTGGCTGTTGTTCAGGTGACCTTCATACAGCGACAGGAAAAAGAAGAAGAAAAACTGGTTATTGTGGTTGCAGGACTGTTTTTAATTATGTATTGATTTTATGTATTTATTTTATACACTATGTTACTCCCCTCTGAGAAATTCGGCTTTGTTACTCAGCATAACTGTGTCGTCACAGAGCAGCACCACTAATGCCCCAGCAGAGCAGTACATTAATTTAAAGGCCACTTTCAACCCATATGCAGGGTGTTGCAGGTGCGTATCACAAAATCAAGAACCGCCTGTATCTGGGTACGATAGAAATACTATAATGGTATGAAATTAACAGTGTAAAGAAGTAGGCTTTTTAGTGGAAATGCCCGAAATGCCTGCCCCTAGTATGATTCAAACCTCTGACCTATAGATGCTTCGGCAGCCACCGCCTTGCCACTTAGAGAAACCTAGCTTATACCATGATGTTGCTGGTGGTATAAGCTGTTTCTCTAAGTGGCAAGGCAGTCCGAATCATACTTGGGGCAGAGATTTTGGGCATTTCCACTAATAAGCCTACTTCTTTCCACTGCTAATTTCATACCTTTATAATATTTCAATCATACCCAGATATGTTTGCGAACTCCCTCTTTGAAGTCAACTGCTTGCAGGCAAGAACGATAATTTTGTACTCTATTCTAATTTCCAATTGAGTTAATCTTAGACCTTGAGGCAAAGAATACCATAAGCCTAGAGCCTACCTTCTAGAGAGGCCCTCATCGTAGAGAGGTCCATGCGGGCTAGCTTGGGGATGGACACGGCCACAAATACAAACAGAAGACAGGCTGTTGTGTACTCGTCTTCGGCATGCTCTGAAAGAAGAGAGAGAGAGAGAGAGAGAAAAGGCAGACGTTACCATGGGGAAAAGAGAATCGCAGCGGAGCTACATTGATCAGCAGGAATAAGGCAAAAATAATGTGTAAATGGGAACATCATTACAGTTTCAAGAGTTCAAACTACGAAATTTGATACATTCATCTTTACTGTCATTGCTCCAAAAAAAAATTATGAGAGTATAGTAAAACCAGTAGAGAAGTGAAATTTTAACTTATAAAATTGAAATATTCACCTTTATTGTCATAGCTGAAAAAAATAAGAATGCTTTGCTTTAATGGTTTCGACCTCTATATCAACGTCTCAACTTGGGAAATCTACTTCACAACTTGGAAAACACCAATCTCTTCCGACTTTTTTTTTCTTGCTGATTGGGCATCCCTTTGTGTGGCACGATAGAAAAACAATTTCACGGAGTTTAAATAAAACGCTCTTAGATGACTTTTGATACAGGCTTATACAGTTCCCCACCAATAGGTCAGAACCATATTTTGAACAAAAACAATACTTTCATCTTTTATGCATTGGTGACTTCACATTGATAACAAACATAAAATCAATGTTCTAGAATCCAGATCCATGGGTATCTTACCACTCTTGAGGGTGCGTAGAGCATTGCATAGCGTAGGGTCCACACTGCACTTCTCACCAGCTGAGGACGCAAGCTCGTTCACCACCTAGTGTTTGTAGTAGTAAAGTTGAATATAAAGAGAAAAAAATAAGGATTTTATGAGATAACCTTTATTTATCCACTAAAGAGAATTGTACCTGAATATAGATCTGTCCTATGACGAATAAGTTGGGATAATCTTTATTCATCCATTAAAGCAAATAGTGTAGAATATACCAGAACAGGTTACATCATAAAATAATAATTGTATGAATACGGTAGTTCCTAAATTTATCACCTCAGAGAGGTAACAGCCTGGGATTCAAAGTGCAGTATCTGCAGTGAAAGCCATATGGGAGATACTGCAGTTTGATTGTCCCTGGCAGGGGAGGTAATGCATATCTATTTGTCGTCATAACTAGAATAAGGACAACAAGGTTTGTTTTTACCGAGATTAATTCCACTACAGTTAATCTAAGGTTTTTTTTGTTTTTTTTTGCTTTTGTTGAAAGGATGAAAAGCATGAATACATTATAAAGGCTAAACCAGACCTGCCACTCTTCAAAATGGAAAATCAGTATGATTGAGCTAAAAAATCAGCATTCAGTGTTAAAAAATCTGTATAACCATGTACCAGTGCTCACAAACTCGGGCGCTTATTAGTAAAAACATTAGCGCTTCAATTTATATGTGGCCATCATAATTTAATTTGTTTAAAAAAATAAGATACAGACTACCACGCTCCATTTAATAATACAGAAGGCCTACGGTAAAGTATTTTGGTACAGTACTGATATCTTGTTTTCAGATTATTTAAAAAAAATTACAAAAACTGCAAAATTAACTCTGAAGTTTGGCTCATTAGGTGGTAGCTGCCAATCAGTAAAAATCAGTATTTTGTAAGAAAAATCAGAAAATCAGTACATTTGAACATTTTAGCCAAAAAATCAGTATAATACTGATTTAATCTGTATGAATGGCAGGTCTGCTAAACATATAAAAAATTAAAAAAAAAAAAGCAAAAAAGGATACCGGTCTGATGTGGAAAAAGCTCTAAAGCAGACAAACCCCACAATACGTTTTTTCACAAAGGCGTTAGCGACATTGTATTGATTATGAGACTACTTAGACTATCTTCACAGCAATTGCTTTTTTTATTTGATTTCATGTTCTACTTTGTATTGTCGTACTATTATTTCTCAAGTCACAAAGGGGCTCTTTCTTTTCTTGTAGTTGAATTAATCATGCAATTGAATGAATGAACAAAGAGATGTGAACACTGAAGAAATAAATTTGGATAGAAGATAACATCCTTTTAAATTTCTTTTCTCAAATATTCATTCCCTAACACTGGATTACTTTTATTAAATTCAACATGGCCTAAACACAGATAATAAAAATGCTTTCAAAAAGAGAATGACAAAAAAAATAAGAAGTCTTGAGCATAAGGAAAATATTATTGAACAACAAAGATCAAATTGATTTCATTATTATTGTCCATAATGTAATTTAAACATTGAAAGCTCTTCTCTAACACTAAGTCTTCATTCTTAATAGGTCGTGCCTGTTACATAATAAAAAATTATTACTATTTCCATATATATGTCTCAGAAAGTATGCACAGGGAGGGAGAGTAGACAAAGACAAGAAGAGAAGCACAGAGGTCTGAAAGAGAAGCTGAAACATGAATGTCATAGAGAAACAGACGGAAACATGATAAACTTGATTTAACAAAAGGCATTGAAGCAGCAAAGATATTGAGTGAACTGAGAACTACAAAGTTCTTCTTCTTCTTCTTTGTATGATAGGATTGAGTTATTATCAGCTAGTGATCCTCAGACAGGTAGAAGAATAGGGAAGAAAAAAGAAAGATCAAAACAAGGTCGGTATAAGAAGTTTGAGGAAGCAAGAGAGACAGAGAGCGAGAGAAAAAGTAATGAAAAAAACAGAGAGATTGTCTGACAGAAACGGAAACAAATAAAAGAGAGACATATATCTAATCTTAGAGATGGGGAAAAAAATCAACCCAAAGCCAAAGAAAGTAGAAACTGCATGTATGCTATATATCATACCCACTTTTGCTTTCTCACAATAGCAATATTTTAAAGCAAAATATGACCAGGCACAAAAACACAATGTGAAATTTTATCAACTCTAATATATATAGTAATAGAATTCCAATATCCTACTCTACTTATTTACATGTGTTGTTGTTTTTTTTAATTACATGCCTTCAAAATAGAAGAAGAAAAACAAACATTAAATAGGTTGAGTTATGAAAACATGTTTGGAATTGAGAGAAAAAAAAAAACAACAAAAGAACAAGGCAAAGTAGTCACTAGAATAACAATGAAAGTCAAATTAGAAAACCACAAGCACTTTGCAGGGATGGGGAATTATCCGAGACAAAAAAAATTCTTAAATTTCTGTGGTCAGTGCTAGGAGTCAGGCCAACATCCCAAATGATGAGAAAATTCCAAACTTTTTTCCCTAATTTCTTCATCAGTCAGGGATTGTTTAAGTTTTCTGGAGAATCCCCATCTCTGACTTTGGCAATGCTGATAAACACCCAAGAGGACCATAGACTGATTTGAAAAAAAAAAATAGCTAGGAAAGACGCCTCAAATTTTATTCCATTTGTTTAGACTCAGTGACTCCGGTATTGGAATAAGATAATATTTTTCAGAAGCAAGTAGTATTTAACTTAGTCAAAAAAAAAATGCGGTGAAGTTTTGATACATTGATTGCGGGCATAAGTATTATAGAAGCTCTTCACTTACTGCTGTAGCAGGAAGAATTTTAACCCTAAAAGTTTCACATATCAATTATTTTTTTTTGCCGTCTTAATTTCTTAAAGAGTTAATGTTAAAAGTAATAAACTTCTGGGGTTAAAAGATGCAGTGGGTTCTGCTGAAAGAAGATTAATATTTTGTAAGATAAGATGAGATAAGATAATTCTTAATCAAGAGTTTTAGTACATTATGTAGACTCTTACTTCCACAGGGATGCAAAGCAGGTTACGGGTTGTAGTTCTTTTTTTAATAAGCAAGAAATTTCTCAAATCTTTTACATAAGAATTTGACCCTCCAACTCCTGAGTCCAAGTGAGAGGGATGCAGAGGTAAAAAAGAGCCATTTTCAAATTTTTGTAGGGTTTTTTTTACAAACCTAGAAATAATGGGAGTACGCTTTATGGAACTAACACAGTGTGTTATTTATTCTGAATAGTCTTTGATATCAGCTTCTTCCTTGCCACCTATTACAGCTTATCAGAATGATAATAGGTTTTCGCATAATGATTTCATGATTTGAATCCATTAAATATGAAATAAAAAATCTATATCGAGACAAGCATGAACTTTATGCCCCAGTTTTTTTTTTGATTGTTCACATTTAAAATTCTTAATAAAGAGAAATTTCCTTAAAATCCTGCTGTAATTAAAAGCTAAAGAAAAATGCATGGAAAATAGTCTTGAAGAAAGGAAATTAGGCATCTCTGGTTTTCAGCCCGCCTTGAATGAAACTGAAACAGTCCATTTTTCTGGCTTGATATAAATTTTCTTATAATAGGTAGCTGATTAAACTCAACAACAATTGTTTCGATTCAGACGTGTCGATTTCTTTTTTTTGCCTTTCAGATTCCACTATGTCATGTACAATTTTCGCCATAACGTGGAAATAAGTTGAAAGAGCTAAGCAGGCCTGCTATTTAAAGGAAAGAGAGAAGAAGGGGTGGAAAAAAAGAGGAACATATTTGAGGCTTTGGTTTTTGCCACAAAAGA
>BMAT01005076.1:35624-46875 GCA_019649035.1 Elysia marginata
TGGGTAGTTGTTTTTATCATTTCAGACTTTTGCTTTTAAAAAGCTTTTGAGGATAAGCAAATTTGATTCCACTATGCAGCTCAAATCATTGTTCATACACTGCTTGATGTCCATAATAAGAAAGACCAACAAATTACCGTCCCATTTTAGTTTCCAGTTGTCTTCTACTTCACCAGATTTATTTCCCCAATGTTCATTTCGAGGCAGTTGCGTATTTAAGGGGTTAACAAGCTATATTACAGAATCAAACCCGTCTTCAATTTATTTTGTTATTTTTTTATCAAACAGGTTACCGCATTAGTGTCTTTAACTGTTTTCCTTTTTTATACCATCTACATTAAATCAAATGGAATATGCTATTTAAGGGAAATTTGTGAAAACACACAAAACAAGCCCTCGAAAGTTTGTTATGAAGAAAGTGGGATAAGAAGAAAGGCAGAGGGTGAGATAGAAAGGTAAAGGGTCGAGTGAGATTGAAGATGATAAATGCCCGCTCTGGAAATGGTAAGATGTGATCTCCACTGGGCAAAGGTTTGGGAAAACTCATTTTTAATTCAATTGTGTCCAAACCAACAAAAGATTAGTCGTATCGCCTCATATGCTTTGATACAATATAAGAAACTGTTGTACAGGTAGTATGAATCAGTGTTGCCAAAAATTTGTATTCTTAAAGCAAACATAAATGATGATGAATAGAAAAGTTATAGAGCAACATGAAGAATAGACAGATACCTGGGTACTCTTTGGTTTGTACGCCCAATCAATCGCTTGTCATCTGGCCTGGTATTTAAAATTTTTACTTCATTTAAACATCTAAAAAACTTTGACCTTGCCATAAAAAACCAATAACGATATTTTCTAAGGTTTCTCTTGTTAGGTTATATTTTATTTAAACAAGAGGCATGATGAGTTACACACAGAAAATAAAATGTATTTACGTTTCTTTCAGACGCTTCCATTGGTGTGGTTGGGTGTCTTGTAATGCCATGAAGAAAACTAACAAATTTCTTTAGCATTTTTAGACTGAGTATGAACGTTTGAAATATTTCCCTCAAGTTTGTCTTTCTGATCTTTTTTTATTATTTCCATTTGAAATTCTAAGTTCTCTTTCTAACAGATTTTTTTTTCTGAGTTCATGCATATTTTTGCATCTGGTAACACTATTCACATTTCACGCGTTGGGTTTGCACAATATATTCAGCACAACTAACCTTCCTCTATCCCCCCTCCCTTTTCCTCCTCTTCCCTCCCCTCTCAGTCCATCATTAGAGACTACGGACAACGAAGATTGCGGGAGGTCGAGGCACACAGACAAAAAGTGAAACCCCTCAAGGTCAGAGGCAACCAGGAAGTGACGTCAGCCTCCGGAAACAGCAACAGCAGCGGTCCAGGAAGTGGGGGTGGTGGCGGTGGCGGAAGTGCTGGGTCTCAGACGGTCCCGAACCGTCTACTGGCCACACTTCGTAGCTTGAACCCGGCCGTACGGCGACAGAGTTCACAGGCCAACCACTATCCCGGAAGTCCTCCGGCCTCGGCAGGTTCTGGCGGACCTGCAGCTGTAGCTACTTCGCTAGGGGGCGCTACGACAGGGAATTCCTCACCAGGCATCAGTTGTGGGACGCCAGCTCCTCCGAGCCAATGCCAACAGCAGCAACATCAACATCAGCAGCAGCAGCAGCAATGTCTACAGCCGGGGAGTGCTAGTCAAAGGTTTGTACAATCTTCAGTCGCTCACGGCGGCGGTCTCTTTGAGCTTCCTTTAGAGCAGCAGCAGCCACAGCAGCCACAGCAGCAACAGTTACCACAACACCAGCAACATCCAGGAGTACAGAGCAGCGGAAGTGAAGATCTTACGTCGCTAGGTGGCACGGGAAGTGATAGTGTGGCGGCAGCAGAGTGCCTAGAGGCAACGCTAGCACATCTACAGCACAAACAACGCCGGCATAATCAACAACAGCAAAACCAGCACGCATTAGAACAACAAGAAAAACGGCCGCATATGTTTACTGAGGATTTCTCCGGACGCAGGCGGAGCCTAGCGTATATCCGCACTGCGTACACCAAGTTTAGAAATGTATTTCACCGCAGGCGACAACAAGGGCAAAGGCGAAGTCTGGATAGTGCTTTGTACTACGGGGTCTCTGGGAAAGGGGAAGGAGGGTGGGCTTGGGGTGGGGCAAAGAGGGGGGTTAGTAGGGGGATGGTCGTGGGTACGCAGAGTTTAGAGGCAGTGGAAGGGAGACTTTACGGAGATTCCATGAATACTGAGACGTGTTCTCTCGGTTCGCAAACTGCTCGAGGAAAGTGGCTAATCGGGGGTGACGATGATGAAGGAGATGAAGGAGATCGGTTGATAGAGGGATACAGACGAGCAACCTCTGACCAATCAGATTCTGAAGAAGAAAAGTGTGAGTCTCATATCAGACAGACTAGCCTTGACAGAGAAGAGCTAACCGGAAATGAGACAAAGCAGTGCTTAGTTCGAGAGAAGGCTCAACAGTCGTGTAATTTCGATGCTGTTTTCGAGCATGATCAAACGCCAAATCCTCACAAGGTCTCCAGGTCGGACAAAATAAAAGCTAAGTTGTCTGCTAATGACGCTGCCCACAGAAAGTCTGTATCTAAAGATAGACTGAAATACATGCCACTTTGTTCAGAGAATCTAGATGAACGTTTTACTAAAAACGATAATGAACGGTCAGATTCTTATGGTCTAGCTAACGTTTCATCTTTAAAGAGTCAGACATCCACTAATCTCGCACAAACGGAAGTTTCTGGAACGAAGCATGTAGCATTTGAAGAGCAAAACAAAACTGAATTTAATCAAGGACGAGAAAAACCGCGAGCAATTCATAGATCAAACAGAGATGGACAAAACTCCACGTTTGCTAAAGACCAACGCGCATCTTGCGAAACAAAACTGCCAAACATCGAAAAAAACACATCTGTTGATCATAATAGAAACAAGCAAAACAAAGTTGAGCTTTATTCAAATAATCCCATCGCTTTTGGAAATCTCCGCCAGAGATCCCTGAGCCCATCAACGGAAAGAAGAATTCAGAACGTTAGTACAACAGATGAAGGAGTCAACATGAGCGACAATTGCAGGCAAAACCAAAGCAATAAATATCCTAACTTACACCCTCACCACAATTTCTGGTCATGCAGTGGAGAAGCTTCACTTGAGAGAAATTCAATAGACAGCATGCGAGGAGATTCCTTAGAAACGCTTCAAGGACCTGACACATCCCTAAATCAAAACTATGGTTTTTCCGTCAATTTTTCCCCATTGACAGAACGTAGCACCAAGTTTGGAGTTGCGTCCCGGCCAGGGAACATTGCCCAGAGTTTGTTACAGTGCGCCTCGTATCGACCCGGCTCACTCACCAGTCTTTCTGACCGAGGCCCAGCTTTTAGCCATAGCGGCAGCCTTGACCAGTCCTACAACTCTGTGGACGTGTCAGCACACAAAACAGTCGGATTTCAAGCCAGCTGCGGTCGAAACGTTAACCCAACAAGTGTTCACAATACCCCGGTCACATCCTCCTCGGGTCTGTTGTCATCGTTACAGGTTTTGCCTCCTTCTGAACAGTCGTCTTTCATTTCGCCATTCGCCTCTTCCTTAGAGAAACCCCATCTCAAGAAGAGCATGCCTTGTGTTTCCTTCTTGAGTTTTTCTCGTCAGACGTCAGGCAATGACTCTTTGTCTCCATGTCTTCCTCCAGCAGACGGTAGCAGCAGTCCAAACCCGGACGACACGCCTACCACTGCAGGCACGCTCTCTCAGTCCTGGTCCAACGACACGCTTCACAGTAGCCACGAACTGGCTGTGTTGGAGGAAATTAGACCAAGGTCAAGGACGTCAGAATTCAAACCGAGTAGAATCCGCGCCGGTTTGCGAGACAGGGCGAGCGTGTTAAAGCGAGTCTCACCACAGCCCGCGTCCCCGACAGCCTTTGATCTCATGTGTCGATGCAACCCTGCCGAAAACTTCAACAAGTATATCGGGAATCGCCGAATAGGTGGTCGCTTGGCGCAGTTGGGTCCGAGCTCCTTGTCGTACTGCAACAAAAGCCACGACGAAACAGCAAAGAATCTAGGCTCCATCGCCGACGGTGGTGTATGGTATGGAAACAACAACAACAGCAGCACCACCACCACAGATAATAACAACAGCAACGCATCAGCTCTTCCAGGAGTAAGCATTAGTGATGATGCCACAACTGTCAAAGCGCGGCGTGAACCGAGCAGAGACTTCTACAACTTTGTTGTCTTTGTTTTGTCCAAACCTCGAACAAGAAAATCTTCTGCTAGTCCTACCCTCAGTCGAAGGTCTTTGTCCTATCCCAATTTGCAGGACATTCGGGACTGGAACTCCGAGCCCAAGGCGAGGTAAACTGAATGAAGACCCCCAATCAGCAACCAACCAACCAATCAATCAACCAACCCAACATTATCACACAGTAGTTCGTGAGCCTCTCTCACCCCCAGCCTTGCTTTGCCGTGTGTTTTCCTTGCCTCCCCATGTATAGACTGCAGTATTGAAAATGGTTGTTCATTATCATAGAAGCATCCTCGCCAACTGTGCGCTCTAGTGGTCACATTAGTTGGATTCTCCGTGTGTTAATATGCTTGTAATTNTCTGTTGTTTGGTCTCCGTCCTTACCAGTGTTATAAGTCTTGTGGTTGAAATGAAGAAATATCTCCTAGATATTGGTATATGCTTATGTTCTTGTTTGAAAATAGCCAGTAATTATTCTTGATATTGATAGCGGATTTGTTTCTAGCATAATTAGTATATGTTTGGTGTTTTAGATATTTGATTTCTGTTTCTCTCAAGAACTTAAGATAGCATACATGTTCATATTCAGAAAAAAATGAATAACCTCGCCCATAATTAACATATACCTTTTTCCAAAATATTCAATGAGTATTAAATTTACCTTCATCCCTTTAATATTTCCTGCTCTCTTCCTATCCAAAGTATTAATAATTAATCATCTCAACTTAAAACTGACAATGGCTTCCCTTTAGACACATCACCATTAACGAATACTACTAACTCTCTAAACCACATGATTGAATTTGTGTTTTGTCCTTGTTTCGTTTTGACACTGGATGTTAAATAATGACCGTAATGGCAATTGCGTATGTTAGAACTTTCTGGAAAGTTTGAAGTTTTTTTGCATGGACACATCTTAAGTTATGTCCCTTGAATCCTGCACAGTATCACAACCGCATGTTTTGCTCATAAAACTTTCTTTTAAGTCAATGATTCTCAGATCCTAATTCCAAGTACCGGTAGTTGTTAGTTAATGTGAGGTTATGACTCCCGTAGTATGCGTTTTACACACACACACACACACTCTCTCTCTCTCTCTCTCTCTCTCTCTCTCTCTCTCTCTGTCTGTCTGTCTTTCTCTCTCTCTTCCTCTCTGCCCTCTCTCTCTCCCTTTTTTCTCTCTCTTCATGACACTCTCTGTCTTCGTTCTCCTCTCTCACTATCTCTTACCCTTCCTCTGTTTGTTTCCTTCTATCGATTGTTGCATTCTTCAACTCTCTTCCTATCTATCTTTTTACCTCTTTGCCTTGTTTCAGAGTGTTTAATGCACTAGGGAACTGGCATTGAGCAAAATATTATCAATTTCAAATATTTCATGTGTCGAGGCAATAAAACAATTTTTGCTTGAGACACCTTGGTAGCATCTTCTTGATGACACCTTTCCTGGAAGTATCGTAGGTACCAGTTTAGAGTGGCTGTTTCTTGTGTGTGTTTTTGATTTTGTTTCGTGTGATACATTTATCTTAAAATCAATCTTTTGTCCATGCAGAAAACTCAGACTTGGATAAAAAACAAGATTGTCTCTGTTTGTAGATTTAGAATTCACTTAAATATCTTTTTTTTTGTTTTTGTTGTTTTAACACACAATGCATTGGAATAGAAACTCTGAATGTCATTCAATTTTGAGCTGTTTTTTTACTTTTACGGAATAAATGAATTACTTAATTACTGCAATATTATAGAGTAGATTTTTTAGTTCATCAGTGTGCTAGCTTAAACTTTTTTTATATATTTTTTTTATTTACATGTTTAGATTAATTTTCATCATCTACATGTTTAATGTTAGCTTCTAATAAATAGAGTACAGTCAAGCTGTGAAAAGGAAATTAATTTATGCTTCGATTAAAAAAGATCTTTATGGCCTGAAGGTTAAGATTTTGTGGCATTGCCTTTTACTTTCGATTTTTGCGCACTAAGTCTAACTTTCTCTATAACTAAAAATTTAAATACTGAGATTATGTGGCCTAACTGTTCAACCTTAAAAAATGATGACATGAGAGCACACATAAATAATAATTATTATTGTGCCCGCTTCCCAACTCAGTTTATTAAATTCTGCATGGATTGGATCTAGGTCTAGAATCTAGATTAGGTGTCTAAAATGACTATAATTAATCTATCAGCTAATCTGGATAATGTTGAGTAAGATATAGATCTAGGAGATATCTTGATCTAGAGTGTAGATTGGAACTAGTTTTAGAGATGTCATGTTTTCTGCCGTTTTAGGCTTTGTGTATCAAGCATTACTACATTTTTTCAAGGTGAATGCTCTTCAATTTGTTAAATTTGCTTCATGGTTCATCGCGCTCGCCTCGCGTCAAAATCCCAAAGTCGGAAGGCCGTATCTCAAGTTTTCTCAACTACTGAATAGGCCTTAGGATGCAATAAGCTTAAATCAATCATAACCGTTAGAATGCGCGATGCTAAAATCTCTGAAACTCAAAAAAGCGCTAAGGCTGCACAAAACTTAATTCTCCCTTTTTCTCATTAGCGGTACAAAGCCTGAATCTCTCAACTTCTATTCAAAATACTAGGGAGCACAGACCTTGAAGCCGACATCTCTCAATTACTTTATAATAATGTGTGGATATTTTAAGTGGACGATAAACGTTACAATTTTAAATACAGTAACAGCATCCCATTTTACTAAGATCGTGTCTTCATGATAGAGAAAATAAGGATTCAGTTATCTCTTGCGATTTTTTTAAACCTTAAATACACATATTGTTGACCCTATAACTTAGATCATACTTAAATTAAACCAAGATTCAAAACAGCCGTGCCGATTCATATGATAGCAAGATGTGTTTTCTTTTTATCTTTTTTTCCAATTTAGAACTTCGATCCTTAGTTTATGCATTTATAGCAAACAATGCAAACTGTTGGATTACTTTAAACCTTGCACGAATAAGGAATGAGTTTAGTAAAGCAAGAAAGGCGGTCCTTTTAAATTTTTTTCCAAAAACACATCAGAATTTGAATTGGCATGATTGTGCTAACATAAATAGCTAAATTTTACTTAAGGTATATTCCGCTCCTCTAGTAAAAATCTCATTCCTAATTCTCTCATCCTAGCTTTGGTGTTTGTTCTGAATCAATTTATTGTTCATGCAGATCTATGAGCAGGCTGCAGTAAGTAAAACTTCGTTAGTTCTGAGTTAATTATCGTTGGACCTATATTGCCTACTGAACTTTAATAAGGTAGATCTGTTTTTGGAACAGCCAGAAATGAAAACCCCAACAAACAGGGCATGCCTGTTATATAAGGATCTATATACTTATGTATAAGTGTTATGTTAGTCTCTGTGTATTCAAATTGACTTGTTATTTATCAAATGAACGCCTATAGAAGTGCATCAATATATAGCAGCTAAAATGTTCTAATTTGTATAACTTTATACATATTTGCATTGTGATGAATAAACAAAAGTTGTCCTATTGTTTTCTGTTTAAGAGAATGAAAAAGTTCTTTTTTTTTAAGATAACACGCAAATAAGCTATTTGGTCTTAATAAGCAATCAATTTTTTGTGTCCGTTTTTCAAAACAGGTTCTAAAACTTCTAGTATGTACTTACATGATTTTAATGAATAATTTTGGTGTTAATGTTGAAGTTCTGCATCTTCAGTCTCAATTGCCTATATTATTCTAATTATAAATAACTTGCTGTAACTAACTTCTCAGTGGTTCACTTTTTACCTTATCTGTTTATCTTAAACAAACTTAAGATAAAAAAACTACATAGCAGATTTCACACCAATTGCATTAAATTTTTTAAATACTTACAATTATTCTTTGCATTGTTGTTTGAAAATTAATGTTGCGTTAGTTTTAGGAAAACAAGGCTTACATATGGATGTGCAACTAAACACTTTTTAAACGCTAACTAAAAAAAATGAAATTGTACTTTGTTTAATACTAAAAACAATAGATATTATTACCTTATAACTGAACGTTTTAACAGATAATTACTGAGATCCATAAATCTGTTCTCTAATATTCACATTTTTTTAACTTCAAGTTTTTTTCTTCTTTGGTACATTTCTAATTTCATTATGAAACAATTTTACTATGACCTTCACTTACCTTGCTGTGTTTGACTTCTGACCTTGACCCCAGGCGCTCCAGCTCTCAGGAGGAGAGGCACTTCACATTCGATGACACCTCAGGACCTAACGTGTCACCCACGATATCAAGGTCAGTTGTAAGAGGGAAGGTCACTTAAATGTGTGCTTTTTACAAATATTATCAGACTATAAAATTTGGTCATGCCATGATATCAAGAACAGTTGTAAGAGGGAAAGTCACTTAAATCTGTGCTTTTTACAAATATTATCAGACTATGAAATTTGTTCATGCCCGGATACTGGAGAGGTGTGTTAATGTTGATATTCATATCATTACAATTAATCTTGACAACAATAGTAATGATGATAACAATAATATTTATTACTATTATTAATTATTATTATTATAATGGTATTTAATATTATTATCATTATCATCTTTATTATTGTTATTATGGTTTTTATTATTGTTATTATTATTTTCATTATTATTATCATTATTGTTGCTGTTCTTGTTTTCGTTCCAGTTGTACATAATAATACTTATTGTTACTTTTATATTTAGTGTTTGTTTTTTAACTCGATTCTGTCCTCCAGGCTAAGGAAACAAAAGGCTGACGGTATCCAGCGAGAAGGCAGCGGGAAATGTGGGCGGTCCCAACCCATGTCAATCATCCAGGCGTCCTCCTCCGACTACCCGTATCATCAAATAGCAGAGCAGCTGCAGACCATGAGCGGCATGATTGACAAGCGATTGGTAGGTTTTACCGTCAGGCTAGGCGGAGGACAGGGGAGAAGTGGTGGAGGGGGGAGGGATAGCTAGAGGAAGATGTGTGAAAACGATAAGTTAGAGAATGGCAAGGAATGAGAGAATGAAGGAAAGTGTTGAAAACTTTATAAGAGTAGTATTTTAACAGGTTGGGTGTGAAATGTGTTTCGACATAATTATGTAAGTATCATGGGAAGTTAAAAAACCATGGAAAGGATAGAAAATTATGTTAAGAAATATATCTAGAAGACGATAGTTTAAAAATGAAGTAATTGACAGAGGATAGCGGCGTAGAATAGAAAAATAGGGAATGAATAAGGAAAAGTTAAAAAAGCATGAGGTATGACAGTATATAAGATTAGAACAGAGGCCAGAACTTGTAGATCGCAGAGAAAATAACAAGAGAAAAGAGAGGGAAATGAATAAAGCAAATGTTCAAAAAGAATTTCTTTGAAGTTGATTCATGAAGCAAAGATGAAAAAAGGGGCTAGATGTGGAACATAAGTTCAATTGATGTGGGATACGAGTGGGGCGCCATTGAGACTGTGACAAAACGTCATAAATCTGTCGGTGTAATGGGGGACAAATTATTTTCAGAAATAACAAAGAAACTAACAAAGTTATCATAATTATGTGATATTATGACTGTCTTAAATCACATTATAATGCTTTGTCAGAAATTTTTAATGAATTGATTATGAAAAATAGAAACGGTGACACTCAAAACCTGTCGGTTGTGATGCAGATCAAAAATTTTGTAATTATGTTTCTCCTTCATTTCTTTTAAACCGTAAGGTCATTTTGGATTATAAGTTCCTACACTGCTAAATAGCGTGGTTTGAGAAGGATACAAGGAAAGAGCTTGTTTATGACAGCCTTATTTTCTTTGCTATGCCTTAAAATACTTTGTCCACCATCACAACCGACAGAATCTCGATCTTTTGCCACAGCCTCAATTACATCTCGCTTTGTTAGTGTCGGAAAGAGTAATTAGGTCAGCCCTAACCTCCTTTAGGTAAAAGCACTGAATGGCTACACAGGATGACAGAAAGCATGACCGATGAGGGCGAAGGAGATTTCGGTTTGTCAGACTAAACGTTCTATGCGTGGTAGTTATAGCGGATATCTAGCTTCTCCGGATAGATTCATGAATAAATTAGGTATCTGGACAGCTGAGTCATCAATTTTGTGAGCGTTTCATGCCCAAGACTTGAGATACTGGGTGGAGGGTTGAAGTCTGCTGCAAGATCTACTCAACAAGTAGGATGAAAACATCGGGTTTTTTAAATAAATCAAAAGCGTTTTATATTAGGCGCATTATTTTTTTTAAATGCTCCAAGCGCGTTACACGGTTTTAGTCGCAGGCCATTGCAAACCATATTATTTTCTGTTTTCTGAACTCACTGGGTGGCAGCAGTTAAGCGTACCACTCTAGTTTTCTGACAAGATTTTTGACTGCCCACACATGGATGTTCATTTAACGCCGCAGTGCCGCGAAGACTTTTGATAGGACTAAACTTTTTTCCTTTTCTTTCGAAACTTCGTAGCTTATCTGCCTTAGTTGCAGACCTTAACCAATCAAATAGGGCAGATAACTCAACTTGAATTTTTCAAAAATTTAATGGAACCGGAAACCGATGTTTTGAAGGAAAAGAAAAAGGCAGACAGAATCAGTGAAAGGGACATAAAAAGAGAGACAGAATACAATGTATGCATGTGAAAGAAGGAATTTACCAAGTCATTTTATTTATTTTGTTCGTTTATTTTTCTTCTATTTATTTACTGTTAGTCCACGGCACAGAATCTTAGTTATCTAAGCAACAGGTATGATTCCTACACTTGTATATCTAGCATTAATCTCGCTCTTGGATCTATGAAGTTTTGTCTCTTATCTTACAATATACTGTACTAGCTTTACTGTTTTTTCTGTAGACACAGTTGGAAGAAGTTTATCATCTCACCACAGAGAGGCTCGACAAACTCACCAGCTTGCAGGAGTCGCTCATGAGAATACTCTCTCAGAATTCGGTAAAACAAAAAATTGAATTCGGTAAAACAAAAAAGACAATGGAGGG
>BMAT01005076.1:81317-99142 GCA_019649035.1 Elysia marginata
GGTTGGTGGTATTTTACCTTACAGTGAAACAGTCACGTACGTAAAAGGGTTGGTGGTATTTTACCTAACAGTAAAACCGTAAGTTAAATGGGTTGGTGGTATTACACTAAACAGCGAAACAGTGAGGAAAAGGGGTGGTGATATTTACCTAACAGTGAAACAGAGGGTTGAAGAAATTGGAGATGTTTTCCCCTACAGTGAAACAATGGGTGAAATAAATTGATGGCAGTTGTGAACATTGCATTTTAACCCAAATTTTAAGCATATACTAAATTCAGTGAAAAGCATCAAGTCCGCCTCTTTAATGAGACCTATAAATATGACATTGGCTTGCAAGGCTTTACATAATTAATCCCTGAACTAAAACCCCACCCTAGTAAGTCCTATTTGACATATAACTATCAGGATCCTAAAGATTTCCGCTGAAGATATGAAAGTCCTTCGTTTGATTGGAACAAACTTTATTCCTTCTCCTAAGTTTTTTCCGATAAAAACATTTTCAAAAGCTTGTTGGTTTTCCAATGTAAAGCCTTCTGGGTCGAAAAAAAGGTTTGAATGACTAGTGCCCTATAAGTATTACCTTTGGCCAGTATTGAGGTCTATAACTCTGATTTGATCAAGCTTCCAGTCCAGGTTATCCAAGTCTTTCTCAGATTCATGTCTGGAGAAGCAGCAGAAGCAGAAGGAAGGCCGCCATTTGGAGCGTTTGAAGCGCCCTCTGTCGTCTTCAGGGACCTGACTGTGATGCCAACAACCTCCCTGATTGTAGATCTCCTTATCTGTGGCATCAATATCTCTCTTATCATCTACGTTCATCTTTAGCCTATGAGATGGAGGCGCTCTCTTCTCAACTGATGCGGTTTCTAGCCATACCTTGATTTCCATGAGCTGTCCGAGATTATGGTTGCTTGAAAACACAAAGTTGGAAGTCGTGCCACGTTTAAAGTTCTGAGAAAAAAAGATTTTGTAAGAATAAAAATATGTTAGGAATTCTGAGAGTATCAGTCACAAGTCGATCAAACTATAGCATGTCGGTTATGATCTTTTGCACATGTATTGGCTTAACATTAATTTAAGATCGGGTTTTATGGTAAGGTTTTACCAGATAAGATAAAGTTATTTCGCAGCAATATTACTTTTTGTCATGTTTACAAAAAATACTTTGTCTTCAAAAAAGGCTAGTTGACGACGTGTTTACATGAACCAAAAAATGTACTAACTTACTAACTACAGCACTTACTTCTCTGGCGCCGTCAATCAAAGCGACTGGTTTACTACTCCCGAACTGACCAATCAGGGACAAGCACGGTATTATGTCCAATCGTCTTGAAGAGCCCATCGCGGTGTGGATCGACAAGGCGTAATGCCATTGGTCGGATTCTTGATTACTCAACAAAGGTAGATACGCCCACTGAGGAAATGGGAAACATCAACGATTGGTACATTTAACGCTTTGATGACATCACCGTTACAGTTTTGTTTCAGTAAATGTATGCAAATTTCTTTCCTTTCATAAGTGGACTGTTTAGTTACATTTTGAAGACGAATAAAGAAACTATTCACTAATATTGATATAAATTAATTTATTGCTGCTCGAGATTTTATTTTGCATAAATGATCATATAAAATCTATCCCTTACTCTCTCTCCGTCTCTCTGTGTTTCTCTCTGTCTGTCTGTCTGTCTGTCTGTCTCTCTCTCTCTCTCTCTCTCTCTCTCTCCTTCATTTTATGCATTAATATTGAAAGATTGCATAGTCTGTAATGTGTTTTTTTTCTTTATTTACACCATGAATACGTAATGGGTTTGCGCTCTTTGAATTCCGTATCATTGCCATCCTTAAGACAGATGACTTGCGTTGGTTGTCGCCTGAGCCACTATTGCATTGGCGGCTGCTTTTCACTTAAACAATGAACAAATCATGGACGTTTATCAGAGGCCACAGACTAGCAGGGTTTCTATGATTAAAGAGTGCTAGAGAGTTTGTCTTTACCTCGCTCAAAAGAGCACGCACGTACTTCTCGCCATCTCAGAGCTTAGTCAATGTGTCTCGAGACCACCCCAGTAGTTAGACATAGGGGAAGTTTTCATTGGATCAAAAGATTTTTTATATTTCGCTTTTTTTTTAATTTTAAATAAAAAGAATTTTTTTAAATACAATTATCTTTACTCAAAATTTGGAGAACTTAGTTTTATTTTCAATGTTTAGGAGTTCAGTAAAATGTATTTATTAAAAAAAAAAAACATTAAATATTTTGTTCTACCTAGTTGCACTTTTGTAATGGTGGAATATCGCTTGTCTAAAGTATGGTTCGAAAACTCTACTTGTAATCGGTTCAAACCATTGGCTTGCCACTAAAAAAACATAGCTTAAACAGTTCCACCTCTAAAATTGAAGAATTTGATATGTACCAAAGCTGTTCCGTATTTTTTTTAAATTTTCACATTCATTCAGCTAGCTCCTCACCGATGCAGTATCCTTACTGTCCACCCGCCTCAATAAGATGACCACTAGCAGTGAAGCGGTCAGCAAGACGCAGTGGAGGGCGAGGACATAGGGACTGTCGGCCAGGTCCTCAGAGAAGTTGGCCAGGGAACCGAAGTCTATCGGGTTGGGGGCCACGACCAGTTCACTCAGAGAGAACGAACCGAAGAAGTTTGAGCTGAAGGTCACATCGCCAGCTTCGTTTACTTCCGTGATCTGTCGAGAAACACGATAATCGTGGGTTTGAGGGGGGAATTGTTCAAGGAAAAAAATAAAAAAGTGTATCCACTTTGCGGCAATTAATTTAAACCATAGAAAACTAATATCCCATTTGCGGCACTACATATAAACAATAGGGGAAAGGGTGTACCTTTTGCGGCACTACTCGGTGTACTCGGTAAATTGCAAGAATGTCGATACTGAAAACAGTGATATGCGAATCACGTGAAAAATTGAAAGATTGACTCATGATAACTGAAAATTCGGAAGGAAATAAATTAACTCACGTCGCATGTGGGGAGCAAAGAAGTGTAAAAGAGAATGGAAAGATTGGAGTCACGGTCCGTGACAACAATACAACATTGCGGGTACTCGCTTTCAGGACGGTAAACAATCTCAGATTAATACTGCGCGAAGAAGAAAATATTTAGGTCTTTGTTCTTGGCCATGGTTTTTTCGCAAAGAAGGCAGTATGGATACAAGAAATAAAGAAACAGTTTGAGGATGGAACCATTGATCGGAAAGTTTATCTCCGACGCATTAGCTGCACTGGACTGTCTGCAACACGTCTGTAGATGCTATTTTATGTAAATATGTATAAAGATTTTTATCAAGTATTAAACTAAGCCTTCATTAAAATATTTCTAATGCGGCCTCATTTTTAAAATGAGTCAGTCCCAAGCCTGTAACGCAGATGGGAAACTGTTTTGATGTAGGGCATATTCGAATATTCGATACCGAACCTCGAATCGTAATATGGTTTTGCCGCAAATGTCCTGTTCATTTTACATTCTAAATACTGTTTTGCGGCAAATGTCCTGTCCATTTTATCATCTAAATATGGTATTGCCGCAAAAGTCCTTTTTTAAAATTGAATTGCCGCAAAAGGACAGCTCCCCGACACGGATGGGGTGAAAGTAATGCATTGGGGGGATATAGTCGTTTTGGTGTGATTATTATTGTTACTGCTCTCCTAGTCAGAGTGCTTATCTTACAAAATAATTTTTTGTCGATGATGATGACCGGCTCTGTGGCCTAGCGGTAAGACACTTGCTCAGAGATCGGGAGGTGAGTGGTTCGATCCCCGGCCGAGTCAAACCAAAGACTTTAAAATTGGTATTACCAGCTGATCCGCCTAGTGTCTGGCATTATGGATTTAGTGCTAAGTCTGGTCGGCCCAGTGTCAGGATAAATGTGACTGGGTGTGGTGTATGCAGGCGCTCCTTACATCACAGTGTGGCAGCACGCTTTCAATTGTCTCAAGCGCCGTCTCTGATATAACCTTGTAGTTGAAAAGAGCCGTTAAAATTCAAACAACCTAACCTTGTCAATGATGACTTTCAGTTCAAATAAGTCAGATCACGTTTCATCTTCCATAACAAATAAAAAAATTAATATTATTGATATAATATTGCTATGCTTTACAGTTTGTTCCACTCAAAATGTAAAGTTTTGCACAGTCCATTATTTTCATCGCTTTTATTTTGAAAACTGCACGATCACATTATCCTCACTTTGGTGCCATTGAGAGGTCGATTAAGAAACAAAGAGCGTGGGAGATTATGAATCAGCTTCGAATGAATAAAACGTAGAGTTAAAGTTCCGATTCTTGCCCTTTCATTCGTCTCCAGACTGTTACTCCAAGCCTAGATCGTGGTTCGGTTAAGTAATCGTATCAATCACTGACCGGTTGATATCTTTTGGAAAAGGATCATTTTTTTAGCGTTGCTTTCGTCGATCATAGTACCGCCAAGCGACGATTATGTACAATCTCTGTGGATTGAATTTCAATCTATATTTCATTATTTTAGATATTTTCATATCCCCCATTAACTTTCCTTTGGTTTTTCATGTATCGAGGGTGCCATTGCTCTACTTGCACTGAAATTTGTAAGTCTTTGTTGGACTGCTATAAACTGTTATTCGAACGCATCGACTGACGTCTAGCAATCAAAGTTGGCATCATTTTGTGATGTTTGTAAATAAAGACCCATTGTTCAACCTGTGTTTAGATTATCGCAAATTATGCAAGAACAATAGCCTGTCTAAGATTGACATATTCCGACAGACTGAGGACAGAGAGGCATGGAAATCCCTGATCGTCGATGTGTCTGCGCCAGACCTGACACCTGGAAGAAGAATCTATGCTAGTACTCACCTCCACTGAGGGACTCGACGTCCAGCAAGCACAGTTGGTATCCCAATAGGCAACAGCCAGACTTGATACTGATACAGTGGGTTCGCTTGCACTGTGCATGGACAAGAGACGACGGCGGCTGCTGGTTTTCCCGTTGGTTGTAGCTGCGTCTGAATAGGACAGGTTTACGGAATTTAGATTACATGATCCATTTGGTAAAAAATCACTTAAATCTGTGATTCTTTTAGGTTCGTAAACTTGATGCATGCTGGAAGGCTAGGCCGCAAATTATATCCATGTACACAATTTGTTTATAAGTAAGGTAGATCTGAGTCTAGCCTGTTGCTGAAAACATGTACACAATTTGTTTATAAGTAAGGTAGATCTGAGTCTAGCCTGTTGCTGAAAACATCGGTAACACGATAAACTTGAAGGCTGCTTCTAAGCGATTGGTCTAGATAGGTGGAATTTAAAGTTTCGGTAACTTTCTTAGGTCTATATCTAAGCCCGCTATTAAGAACCGCGATTTTACCTCCAATCAACAGGTTTCGTATCACAGATTTCTACAAATTTGTGCAAAAAGCGATAACCTAAGGCTAAATCTGTCTACAGGAAAGTTCCCGGTATCTATTATAAGTTTGAGAAAGTACATACATGTACAGGTGTAGGTCACACAACGTATTGGTATTAACGGTATTAATAAATGATATTTAAATAAAACCTTTTTTTATGACCGCTCACAGTGCTTTCCATTAATATTGGCAATAAAGAGCACCAAAAATTGCAGCAGTTACAGCAGCAGATATCATTAAGTTGAAATGTTTGTTATGTTATATAAAACAGTGCAATTGCTTATGAAACATCTATGCTATCACAAAAAAATCTTGAAAATATTCTAGTAAATATAGAGAGAGCAATCGCAAAATTAGAAATTTGTAATCTGATAGATAAGTCCATGTCTGGCAATTTAAAATTATGTACTAAAATAACCATGTTATCCTATACATTGTAACTCCAGTTTTGCCTTAACTCAAAAAATACCAGTCAAAGCAGTAAGAATACACGATAATAACAATGATAATAATAACAATAATAATAGTAATATTAATAATAATGATAATAACAACAACAATATCTAGATTTATAAAGCGTCTTTTACAATAAAAGAAAGCCGCAAAGCGCTTCACAAAATAAAAACTACGCAACTTCTTTCAAAGGAGTGTAAAAAACAGGAATGACGTACACCATTGAGAATTGAAAAATAATTTGGAAAAAAATATTTCATCAAGGGCAGAAATATCTTAAAAGGAATTGACAAAAGATGTGAATAGCCATTGATCAATTGTTTTAAATCGCCTCAGCAACTTTGCTGCATGGTTTTGAATAGAGTAAAGTCTATCGATTCTATCAGAAGTTAGCCCTTCATAAATCGCATTGCAGTAATCAATTCTAGAAATTGCACAAGAAATGACAAAGCGTGTGTGGCCTCTTCAATAATGTGAGGTTTTGGCTGAATAATATAATTTGTCTTAGCTCAAGAAAACACAATTTTTCAAACATTTGAGACAGCTTTTTCAAAGCACAGAGCTCTCTCAATAAAACCTCCCAGATTTTCAACTTCTGAGGAAGCTTTGATTATCTCACTACATAGATGTAGATATTTGACCGCTTGTTGCAAGACTGAGCTAAACCAACTGCCTTTTCATAAAAATGTAGTTTACTGTTGTGTTAATTCTTTTAAGGCAAGTTTTTCTCAGTCATAAACACAATCTTTTTATCCATTGTGGGTAGAAATTACCGAAAGTATCTTTCTTTTAAACATGATATAAAAATAATAACATGCATTTTAGTTATCTTTTTATTTAAATTCTTTTCCTTCAGGTTCGCATAAATTTATTACCTATTCCATAATAGATATTATTGTACAAATAATTTAAAATATATTTTGTTATATATTTTTTTTGAATGAAGATTGTAGAAATGGCTAATATAGCATGATTATGTGTAACCACTGTACCATGTTTAATATAATATACACGTATATTTTATGTATGATCATAAAGATGAATACTGTTCAAATGCAAATTTTCCACTGAGATGAATATTGAACTCTTATCTATCTAAACTTATTCTTTTTTTAATACTCCACTAACTTTCGAGTTCAGTAGCAAAATACAAAATTTTGCCATGACTTGCAGGTGAGTAGACAACAATTTTCAGGTTGATTTGGTCCAAGAAAAAATCTACTTTCACTTTCTCGTTTTTCCTAGAATTCAGAGTTCCAGCTTCAACTGTTGCCTGAAACAAGAAAAAGAAGTATTTGTATGCTTTAAATTAATAAAATATTGACAGGCTGAGCTTCTTTTTAGTTTTAATACGATTGTTTTTGTTTTTATTATTTTTATTTTACGTTCCTGCTGTTATTATAACTATAAATAATGGAGGCAGCCACTGCGCAATCAAATGATTGAAATATTGTAATGGTATGAATCTAGCAGTGGAGAGAAGTAGGCTTTTTAGTGGAAATGCCCAAAATGTCTGCCTTTGATATGACCCGAACCTTCGACTTATAGATGCTTCGGCACCCACCGCCTTGCCACTTAGAGAAACATAGCTTAAACCATGTCGCCACTACGCTCCTTATTATAACTATATCATCATTACAACCACTATCATTGTTAATTGCCGCGACGGAATATTTTCATCAAAAGTTGTATTACACACTGCTTCTTTCATTAAAAACAAATGACTCTTCCATACATGAAAGTCAAAGTTGGTGTCTGTGGGAACTCCCTCAAATCTGCCCTTGACCTTGAACTTTGTTGACCCGCCGTTAGCGGCTCCGAAAGTCATCACGAGTGTCGAGTGATAGGCCACGGTGATACCAAGAGAGTTGCTAGAGCTCAGGGTTTCCGGCTGGCTGGCTGAAACTTTAAAACAAAAGAAATTGGTTCATTCTCCAAGGAAGGCACACAGTCATAAGTATTATGATTATTCGCACGTGAAAGAAAACTTGCCACCGAGTAAAGGTAAGACAGAATGAGATAAATCTTTTTCTCCTATTTATAGAGGCACATTGGTTGAAAAAAGCGCCAATTTAAAAAGAAGAATTATCTTTTTTTGCAGGTCCTGCCTCATGAAAATTTATCATCCTGACATTTTTTTTATATTTTTTTTTCATTTTTATGCAAATTAGCCTGTATAATGCATAACAAAGATTAATTATGGAGAAGTTAGATGGCGAAAAAAAAATTCAGCCAAATGTTAAGGCAATCCTAGTCCTACCATTGTTGGTTTGGGAAGCATTAGTGTTATGTAGCTTCAACACAGTTGGGTCTAAGGGGTCAAGCACGATTGGTTGACCATCTGATGTGACCAGTCTGGCAGACACAGCCCTGCCGTGCAGGTTTAAAGCTGACACACCGCCCGTGGATGTTGGGTAGAAAGTCTCTTCCAGTACCGCCAGCTGGGGATATGTGCATTTTTTTTATTTGATTGCTTGTGTTTCTTTTTATACTTAAATTACACTACCAATGGTGCTTTCGCTAAAAGTTCATTGAAAATACCAAAGCACGCTATGTAAATACAACAATAGTACCTCTACATTTGGTCTCCACGCACTTACCAGAAGACTTGCGCCTTGGCCTGCAGGGTTAAGATCAACTATGCTTGCTGGCAACGTCAAGGTCGCTCCTCCCTGTCCGATACTCTTGGTTGCTAAGGACGCCATGTTTTGCTCTGTTTGGACTTCAACGGTTAGGCCGGGTGCGTCTGGGACAGAGAAAGTTGTATATTGGTAGATGCTCGCTTCACACGAAAGGTCCTGGGATCGACCCCTTGTCCAGGGAAAGTTTTCTCGCTCTTCTGTGTCCACCTAACACAGACTAGATTTCTGGAGTGTCATAAGACTCGGCCGCCAATATTAAAGTCAGTGAGGAAAGCAACAGCAAAAATTTTTCTCTAATTGTCACGAGCTAGCGGTAATAAGAACCTACCTCTTGCTTGCTGATGCTGGAATTAGCAATAGGACGAGGTTCAATTAGTTACTGTAGAAGGGGTGGAGAGTTTTGTTGTTTTTTTTTTAAACTACTACCACTAACGTTAGTGATGATTTAGGTAATGCGGATATAACAAACAGTAATGGGGTGCAGAAATTCTCCTGGGCCAGACTTTATGATTTTAGCATGTAACAGAAATAGTACATATTTCGAACGCATAAAGAGACCAAAATGTGACGATCTCAAATACCGATACTTTTAATTCTTTTAATCCTGGTAAAAAGTAAAAGAGGCTGTCTATATTTTTAAAATCACGACTACCGAGTACCCAGGTTGTGATGACAACCCTTAATATAATTCCTAACGGTATTTCTTTCCTCTTTAACCTAGATTTAAAACATTCAATCGAGCATTGCTGACGATGTTGTGCAAAGACATCTACTTTGTTCAACACATCCGAATAACAGCAAGATTAAAAGCATTAAAATTTAAGTTGGAGGCAAGGCAGTAAAAAACTGAAATAACATCTCTTTCGCTCATGTCAGTCATTGAATAAAAGATTAGATGAATATAATATTTGACACGCAAATCATTGTACTAATCTTTTGACCTGACCATAACGCAGCAAACCATCGTGAACCGTACATAATGGACCGACTAGGGTGTTTGTTTTATGGTTAGCAATTTGACAGAGCGGACCGCGTAAATTAGAGAGAGAGAGAGAGGGAGAGAGAGAGAGACAGGTAGACAGACAGAGACAGACAGACTGACAGACAGAGACAGATAGACTGACAGAGACAGACAGAAAGACAGACAGATAGAGAGAGGCAGACAGACAGAGAGGGAATGACAGATAGACAGAAAAGGAATGACAGAGAGACAGGAGGCAGACAGAGAGAGATTTAGTGCTAGAGTGCAAGTCAGTGCACGGTCATAAAGATCATCAAATGCTCACTCATAATACATTTGTGTGGGTTTATCCTGCCCTGCGCTGGTCATAGTGATGGCAGGACGATGTTATTACGATCCGGGAGCACCGCGGGTATACCGTTTAGTAGTAGCAAAAGCTGTAAATTTTTTACTCTTTCTGCTGTTTGTGGGATCAACTGTTTGTTGATTGTTTGGTCAGGGACATTGGTTTGGACATTTGATGAATCAATTTGTGGACGAACTGAATGTTTGAAATTTGCAAAGTAGTATATAAACATGGAGGGTATTATGAGAGAAGGGGGGCCAGGCGGAAAAGCTGGATTGGAAATATTGCAGAGATGAGGGACATGAATATGAATGGATGCGGCGAGGGGGTGATGGACAGGGACCCATGGGGCACCTAAAAGTTGATATTAATTCTATGCAGAGATTGTGTTTGGGTGATGGGGAGGAGATGGAGGAGGAGCGTGTTGATGGTAGTGACGATGATGATCATTAATGTGTTGTATGTTCCAGTACCTATGACACTATTAACATGTTGTATACTCGGGTACCTATGACAGTGTTGGAGGTCTGCTGTTCAGATGAGGCGGCCCCAGCCAATCTGCCGATGGCAAAAATTGAGTTTTCCATATGTTCCACGCTTTTCTGCACCTGGGAGCAGAAAAAAAAAAGAGAGTGAGAGAGTTAATTATTTCTTTCATTCACACACATATACGCTCTCACTTATTCTCTTATCATAATCTACTTCTTCCCATCTAGTTGTCTGATTCTCTCTCTCTCCCTCTCTGTGTCTTTCTCTTTCTCTCTCTGTTTCTCTCTCTTTCTCTCTCTTTTCTTTCTCTCTTTCCTTATCTCTCTCCATCCCTCTATGTCTCTCTTTGTCTCCACTTTGTCTCTTTCTGTCACCCCTTGTCTCTTTCTGCCTCCTCTTTGTTTTTATATATTTGACTCTTTCTCTGTATGCCTGTTTCTGCCTATGTCTGTCTTTCTGTATCTCTCTCTCCCTTTGTTTATCTCACTGCATCCCGCTCTGTCTCTGCCTGTGTCCTCATCGTCTGTACTTGTCTCTGTATCTTTCTCTTTAGCTATCTGCCTATCTATAGCGCATCTCCTTGTCTTCCCTCTGCAACTCACTTTCTCTTTCCACCTGTCTATTATTCTGTTTTTTTCCGTAAGCTGGATGCCATAATATGAAATCAAAGTACTGTTTTTTAATATTTAGACAGCTTTAAAATAATTTAGTGTTCTAAACAGTCATCAACACATTGTAAAGTGACACTTTCCGATATAAGACTTGTTTTAACAGATTGCAAGACATTTCTGTATTCACACACCTGGTCTTGGTGACAGGCCGCTGCACCATCTACTGCACTGGTCCCTGTACACTGCACTGAACTCGAAGCCATCACCACCGAACCCGCCGTTTTCAATAGCCCTGAGATAGAAAAATGGTGATTTGCTCGATTAGTTCAAAGGTTAGCGGAAGGGCTGATTGTTTCGTTCGTGTTTTGGGATTGACTGGTTGAATGGTTAATTTTTCAATTCACTGGTAAATCCGTGTGTTGATATTTTGGTCGCAATGTGGAATCTTTTGTAGGGACATGGGTCATTGGTCGATTAATCGATCTATTGATTGATTCTATCGATTATCTGAGAGAGAGAGAGAGAGAGAGAGAGAGAAAGAGATTGGTTGACTTATTGGGATATGGATTATAATTTATTATTTGGTTGATTGATTTCCGATCAAATGATAGTAGATAGATGGGATGTTTGAATGGCTTATCGATTAGCTGTTGATTATGCGAATGACTGGTCTAGTGGCGTTACCTGATTGATAGGTTTGGTCGTTAGTTGGTTGGTTAGTTGGTCGGTTGGTTGGTTAGTTGGTTGGTTAGTTGGTTGGTTGGTTGGTTGGTTAGTTGGTTGGTTAGTTGGTAGGTTAGTTGGTTGGTTGGTTGGTTGATTGGCTTACTAATCTATCAGTTAAAACATAAGGACAGGTAGAGACTTTCTGACCGGCTGATGTGCTTAAACTATTCATATTTTTATTTCAAAATAATACAAGGTCCAGGTTTATCTTCTTCTTTAGTTCAATTCACGTTTTTTTAAAGACTCTGCATTAATAAAAGTATTTGCGTGTGTGTGTATGTGTGTGTGGCAATATGATCAGGTCTGTTTTGCCATTGGTCTCATTGAATGCAGCACATAGTTTGACTGTAAGCAAAATTTACAATATTCGAGTAAATTCAAGTCTCCCAACAGACGTCCCATTGAATTTAGGGTAACTTTAGCGTTTTCATGCTAGCTGTTCTTATCTTTTGTTCACAAAATAACTATTTTGAAAAAGGCTAGAGCCGAATTTATTGAGCACCCACATAATCTGAGAATCAATGTCCCTTTCGGTTATAGGGACTGTCGAGAGATAACTGATATGATCATACGATAGAAAAGCTCGCAGAGTTAAGAGGTTGAAAGCACGGAGAACAAACACTGTAGAAGTTATCAGTTTGTTTAGGTCTATCGCAACATATCGATCAGGACACACACTCAGAAAGATTTCAATTATAATAAAGTGAAAACTCAAACAACGTCTGGATGTAGTTTGTTATCAGAAAACATTAAAGATGCAGGTCCCAGGTAAATGGCAGCTTTTTAAGTTTTTATAGTGGTGAGATGGAGCATTTTAAATCTACAAGAAAAAATGTTAGAGGCAAGCATAGATCAATTGCGCATCTCTTTGATTCTGCAGCGACCATCCAGCGGCCAGCGCAACTGGAAGGCGATTAAAAACGGTGTGTTTGACTAGGCTTGTAACTAAGAAGTATTGAATATTGCTGATAACGAATATTTGAGTCAAACAAAACGAAGAAGAAGATGGTGATTCATAGAACATGCTCAGAGAATCAACGCAAAACATCGACATGAATGCAGGTCGGGGGACGAAATTCGCGACGACCCAAAATAATTTTAAGAGCAAGACTGAAACAAGACTTGAGAAATAGCACTATAACTGAGATCGACCTGAGAAAAGGTTTCTTCAACATTTCAAACGGCTTAACTGTTTCCTTGATAATAATACCAATAACAATAATAACAATAATAATACCAATAATAATAATAAAAACAATAATAATATTAATGATAATAATAATAATGTTAATAATACCAATAAGAATTATAAGAATAAGAATACCAATAATAATAATAATTATTATTATGATAATAATTATAATAATGATAATAATAATAATAATAATAACAATAATAATAATAATAATACTAATAATAATAATAATAGTAGTAGTAATAACAATAATAATTCATAAAAATGATGATCAAAACAATGTATTTATTTTGCCCCCAGGCCTGCTATCCATAAATGAGTACTTTAAAACAAAGTGTGCTTTGTCTTCCAACGCCGAATGCTCAATCAAAATTTTACATCTTTTCCCCTGAGCAGGAACATCATACACCCTATCACATTCAAGTAATACTTCAGAGCACTGCCGAACTGTTTGCCTCTGAGTGGCTAGCATTCCAGATCTTTCTAGTCCTACTGATATCCATGTACCCGTCTCACAGGACGCTGGCCTGCTGAACATCAAATTGTTTTCGCAAGGCACTTACATCGGGAGCCCAGGTTTTAGATCGAACCTGCAACCGCCGGATTTTGAGTCCGAAGCTCAAACCATTGAGGCCGGCCGAGTCTGAATTGAGACTAAAGGTGGGGTTAGGTTGTTTAAAATTTTATCGTCTCTTTTCATCTACAAGGTTATATCAGAGTCGGCGCTTGAGACAATTGAAAGCGTGCTGCCACACTGTTATGAAAAGAGCGCTTGCACACACCACACCCAGTCACATTATCCGGACACCGGGCCGATCAGGCTTAGAACTAAATACATAGTGCCAGACACCAGGCGGATCAGCTGCTAATACTAATTTTAAAGTCTTTGGTTTGACTTGGCCGGGATCGAACGACGCACCTCCCGATCTCTGAGCGAGTGTCTTACCGCTTGGTCACAGAGCCGGTCTAAAGGTGGGGAGTGGAGACAGAGAGTAAGAGAGAGATAGATGGCCGGAATTGATATATCAGGGTTTACCATAGACCTCTGTGACCTCTGTGGGGTTTACACAAAAGCATCGACAGTCTCTTATTATATCAGCCATTTGAAAAAAAAAATTCTGTCTCGGTGATCCGAAGCACGCAATTCAAACAGGGCGGTTGATAATAGGTTTTCAGTAAACTAACAGATAACAAACAAGATCTGTTTGGAAAGAGTTTTTACCCAATTGTTTGATCAGCGAATTATCGAGCTTTTTTTTTAATTTAAAATGTGGTGTTGTTGGTGCTATTATTTCAATTCTGATTTCATTATCTTCTTCAATCTGCAGGGTTTGACATTACTTTCTAGAACCTCCGATGCAATTTAATGGTGGTCGGCTCAATAAAAAGATATCCCTCACATTCTTCGACTACGTTTTTGTCTTTTTGTACTGATTCTTAGATCTAGCAATTTTCTGTGTGACAATGACCTGCCTATAGTTGTTATTTATCTATGAAAACGAAATAATTTATTTATAAATTGTTTCCAAATAACATGCGAGTGGGGGCAGCGTGGCGGAGTGGTTAGCGCGTCGGACTCGAGATCTGGAGGTTGTGGGTTTGATTTCCGACCGACCATACCATGTTGCAAATACCTTGGGAAAGCAATTTGCCTTAACTTTCCCCAGCCCATCCTCCTGTAAAATGGGTACCTAGCTTCAGGCTTCAAACGTACTGGTTTGATGGGGCATAAGTGGCGCTGCTCTGTGGCGACACAGTAACGCTGAGTAACGAAGGCCTATTTCCCGGAAGGGATAAATAGAGTGTATTTTTATTCAAAAGGCTCGGCGTCAAGCTATTTTTCTCTTCAAGCTATTTTTCTCTCTTACGGTGATGATTCAAGCACAAATATTGACAGGCATGACATTCAAAGGGATGAGTTTGTTTACGTTTTACTCTATGTGACTATCTGTGGAAACTAAATCTAGATTTATTAAACTTAAACATTAGAGGGAAGTGAACATGAACTTTTAGCAAAAGGAGTGCTCTAAATAAAATTTATGAGACAAAAAGGAGTCATACTGTTTAGTGTTACCTAAACACAGGAATAGAAAAAGTAGACATGCCTTGTGTAAACAACGAAATACGCTATTTGGAACAAAGCTAAACAGCAGAAAGTATTTTTAAGAACGTTCACCTACATCCTGGGTGATTTTCTTTGTTATTCAATTGTCTCCTGTTGCATGGTCATACTTTTGCAACTTTCTCAGGATTGCAACAGCATAATAACTAAACAAAAAGTTCATTAAAATGCAACTCTATTGAAGTGGGTTAAACCTTACACATTTTAATGTGAAATCAAACAAAAGGGCCTGGTATTAGGCACATTGTAAGTTTAGTGTCGGTTCAATGACCTTTTGCTTGGATTACGTCGCTTACATGGTATTGTCCTAAATGTGGTAAAGATTGCTTTTCTGTCGGGTATAACGAGTGACAATTAATACGTTGGATTTATAGCAGGTTAAATGAGCAGTAATTGGCTTGATAAGAAGTAAAAATGCTTTTGTCCATGAGCTTCTTTAACAAAGTAAAAAAAAAGTAGAAGGGAGGCATCTGGAAGTCTTTACCTAAACGTGACCCGACTTCCAAAGAGGGTCAGAATTTTAAGGGCCGAAACAATGTCTTGCTACGATGAGGGGAGAGTTTCTTTACTGAAGACTTCCTGCTATCTAGCTTTGGGTTGTTTATGTGATTGCTAAATCGTTTTTTGTTAGAGAAACTTATAAAGTTGCTTAATCTGGCACGTTTAAAATTAAACAGGAGTCGCAGTAGAGCTGTGTGAATAATCAAGTCATTTTTTTTTCAAGTAAGGTACATAATTATTATAGCTCAAAAAATAGTGGCGAAACAAGTGATCTGTCGGCTTTACGCCTTTGTCAGACAAAAAAAAATTTTAAAAAAACGTGTAAGACACTTAGATAATTACGAACAGGACTAACAATAAGGGAAACGCAATAATAATTATTATTATAAACAATATAAAATATGAATGATGAGATAAAAATTGACAAAAAGAAAGAAAATGTACCTAGAAATCTAGATATAAATCTATCTGCCGGAAAAAAACGGGAAAAAGGGGGGGGGGGTACTAGGGAAAGGGCCTGAGGATCCACGAAAATTGTAACCCATTACATAGTAAAGAAATGAAAAGAAGTATCAATGAAAAACGAGAATTATTTACAAAAAAAAGAATGTATCAACTATACCTAGGCCTATATGGAATGAAAAAGACAGATAAAGATTGGCTTATCTTCTTTCTTAACACCTGCCTTTTTCATTACAGCAATCTTCTCACAAAATAATATCGCAAACCAAGATTGGTTTTAAAGTTTTAAAGTTACACGTCATGCATTGGTTCAGGAAAAAAAGATAATTTATGTTAAATAATATAATTGATATTTTCATGAATCTAAAGAATATTGACCATTTTGACTGCTAAGATTTTACAGTTGGTGCAACGAAAGCTTCAACAGTGTTGTTTTTCTCACAGTTCACACAACGAGGCTAGAGACTATTGTTTCCGCTATAACAAGTTTGAACCGGGTAATTTCGCTGGTTAGGTCAGTTTGTTTATATTTTAACGTCTCTTTTCAACTACAAGGTTTTATCAGAGACGGCGCTTGGGACAATTGAAAGCGTGCTGCCACACTGTGATGTACGGAGCGCTTCTATACACCATACCCAGTCTCATTATCTTGACACCAGGCCGACCAGACTTAGCACTAAATCCATAACGCCAGACAGGCGGATCAGCTACTAATACCAATTTTAAAGTCTTTGGTTTAACTCGGGACCCGTACCTCCCGATCTCTGAGCGAGTGTCTTACCGCTAGGCCACAGAGCCGGCGGTAATTTCTCTGACTATACACCAATCCAACGACAGGTTTGAGTAACTTAAGCTCAATAAATAAAATTTCCAAAGTCACTACAACAAAGATTGCCTTAGCTGCGGTTTCACATGACACGTTTCTGGTACGGAAAACTTCAGACCGTCTTCGGTTGCGTTGGACTGGTCTATTAGAACGACGAACGGTGCAACAATAAACATTGTGCTTGTTTTTGTCCGCGACACTGCTTCAGTAGTCTATTGGCTATATAGAACTTAGAGCCTGGTGGAGGAAGTTTGGTTGTTTGAATTTTAACGTCTCTTTTCAACTCCAAGGTTACATCAGAGACGGCGCTTGGGACAATTGAAAGCCTGCTGCCACACTGTGATGTAAGGAGCGCTTGCATACACGACACCCAGTCACATTATCCTGACACCGGGCCGACCAGACTTAGCACTAAATCCATAATGCCAGACACCAGGCGGATCAGCTACAAATACAAATTTTAAAGTCTTTGGTTTGACTCGGCCGGGGATCGAACCCGTACCTCCCGATCTCTGAGCGAGTGTCTTTACCGCTAGGCCACAGAGCCGGTTTTCTGGTGCGGAAAACTTCAGACCATTCTTTGGTTGCGTTGGACTGGTCTATTGGAACGAAGGACGGTGCAACAATAGTTAAGCATTGTACTTGTTTTTTGTCCGCGACACTGCTTCAGTAGTCTACTGACTATACGGGCCTTGGAGCCTGGCGGAGGAAGCTGAGGAAACCGACGCCTCCGCAATGGCTGACAGGCGGAGTGGCAAAAACTCTCTTGAAACTTGGGCGACGTATAAGTGTAACGAAGCGTGAACCTCCCTATGACAAGCATAGTGAAGAACCATATTGGAGAGAATCTGGTCCGGCGGTTATTTGTATTTGCAATGACATAGTGCGAATACAGGTAAAAAGGCGTAGGTGATTCTATAGGGAGAGAATCTGATCCTGTTATCCGTATTATTTGCTATTACATAGTGCGAATACAGGTGGAATGGCGTAGGTGATTCTATAGGGAAAGAATCTGGTCCGGCGGTTATACGTATTTCTATTACATAGTGCGAATACAAGTGAAATGGCGTAGGTGATTC
>BMAT01005077.1:10754-21659 GCA_019649035.1 Elysia marginata
CTGTTCTTTAAGAGTAGTTCCCCTTGGGTAATGGTGAGGTTTTTGGCTTAGATTTAGTAGCCTACTTCAGGTTTTTTTTAATAAACTACTTCGCCCACAGAGGAGTTCGCTGGTGAGCCCACCTTTTGATTTTTACACACCGAAGAGGTTAGTCCTTAAACAGTCCCATTCTCATATAAAACAGAGAAGATAGCATAAAATAATGCTGAGATGACGATAAGCAGGAAGGCGTTGATTGACGGTAGTAAAATAGGAAAGCAGGGATTGGAGGAGGAGAAAGGATAGGAAGGCAATGCTTTAACGGGGGAGGGAGGGGGGAGAAGAGGTGAAAGACACAGACTCTGGTATGGAGGGACAGGAAACAATGACGAGAAGACACGGAGAAAAGTCGACAAAAGAGAGTGGAAAGTCGTGAAGATAGACGAGTTAACATTTACATATGTCTACAATAGCAGAGGATAAATCAGACGAAAAGAGAAGAGGAAAGAAAGAAAAAAAGAAGAGAGAATGAAGAGAGATAGGGACTGATTGGTTTGAATTTTAATGTCTCTCTTCAACTACAAGATTATATCAGAGACTGCGCTTGGAACAATTGAAAGCGTGCTGCCACACTGTGATGTAAGGAGCGCTTGCATACACTACACCCAGTCATATTATTCTGACACCGGGCCGACCAGACTTAGTACTAAATCCATAAATCCAGACATTAAGCGGATCAGCTGCTAATACAATTTTGAAGTCCTTGGTTTGACTTGGCAGGGGATCGAACCACGCACCTCCCGATCTCTGAGCGAGTGTCCTACCGCTAGGCCTCAGAGCCGGAAAGATAGGGACAAATTGGGGTTTAAAATAAAGGAAATAATATTTTGCCTTGGTAATATTTCCCAGTCTTTGAAGCAACTCCTTTATTAGTCAATTAAACACCAAAACAGGCCCTAATTAAATCTGGTCTATAGGCGAGATCAGCTTTACATATTTTAAGGAAAGAGGATAGAGATATAGAGAGAGATCGTCAGATGAATTTATAAGGCAGAGAATAAAAGAAGTCAAAGATAGAGAGTGGCAGGAGAGAATATGTTTTAGGGCTTTCTAATTGTCCTAATTCGCCGCTACTTCAATGCCTGATCGTGTATGTAACAGCTTATCGTAGCAAAAATTTAATTTGAGACTGCAAACCAATGAGGTTTTGATCATGACTTATTTCAAGGAAATCGTCTCATAAAAGAAGCAAGTCATCAAATGCAGACTAGAAAGTTAAAGAAAATCGTTCATACCAACTGCCGTTAAATTCAGTTAACTGCTATTCATGCTTTTTTTTACGAACACATACTTTATTACTTGTAAGTGTATAGTTTTTTAGTCAATGTACCTTTTTTTAAACTGATGTTCTTGTGTATGTTATTTTTTGTACATTAATGTTTCTTGCATTAACCAAAATAATGTGCCTCTTGAAAAGCAAATAAAGATTAATCTTATCTTATCTTATGATAAAGGCTTGCATCGAGAACTGGCATCAACCTTTACGCTAACTCTATATGATCTGTTTGAACTATTGACGGCACTAACTTGTAGTACGCCGTTCACTTTTCAATGTGTTCTGTATGCTTACCAGAACATGCACGGGAAAAGGAAATAAATTAATGCGTAAAGCGAGCGGCTTGTCTGCATTTTTTTTTTGGATTATCACCAAACGCAACAATAGGTCTACCGGTACCAAGTTGGGGTAATCTGCCTGGGATTAGCAAAGCTCAAAGCCAAAGGCTATCCCTGGCGGGCGCTTTCTTTGTTGGTGTTTCAATGGTTCTCACATGGTGCGGCTTCAGAGGGCCTACCTTGGACCTTTTTAAAAAGAATACTAAGGTGTAAATATCCACAAAAGTATTTCTGATTTTCTAAGATAAGTTGATTTTTTACTTTTTTTTATAAATAATAATTCATGGATGATCGGAAATACAGAGAAGTCTTTTTTAACGATATAAAGAGGTATCAACCTTACAAGCAATTAAGATTCTTTTATTTTAAAACCAATTTTAATATCTAAAGCTTCATAGATTATCGTAAGGACACGGTATTGTTTAACAGGCTAGACAGGTAAATAGACAGCTCTAGGGATGGTAAGCTGGATGAGTACTGGATAGGTTGGTAGCAAATAGAAAATAATAAAAGTAGGAAACGTTGTTAATTTTCTTTTCTTCTATTAACTATTACGCTTCCGTAGATTTCTCTAAGATCTTCTAATAGTTCTTAAGAGAAAAGAAAGGTTTAACTTCTGATTAAGTTGAAGTTTTTTAACAGCATATCTAACTTAAGTTTTAAATGCATTTCAGGGCTGGTTCTCATAAGCGTCTACGCCTCACTCTTTTTTTAAGTGTTATAGGTATTTCAATAAAAATACAACCCAATGAGAATTTGGGTTTGTTTTATCTTAGTATGTCTTCGGACAGGTATATTTTATACACGCGAATGGGTTATTACTGTGCAAGTCCCATGGTGTTACTATAAGCTGAGATTAAGGATATTATGTTATATGGGTCAACCTGGGGTCACTCAATATGTGTAAAGGTTTAAAGAACAAGTTAATGACTGACTGACTGGTGTGCAGAAGAAGAAGAAGAAGAAGAAGAAGAAGAAGAAGAAGAAGAAGAAGAAGAAGAAGAAGAAGAAGAAGAAGAAAAAGAAGAAGAAGGGAGGAGAAGGAGGCTTTAATTTGGTGGAAGGAAAAGACAGTGAATAGGTTAAAAAGAGAAGTGGAGAGGAAAACAAGAGGAAGAAGAAAGCTACAATTTGATAGAGGGGACACAGATGGAATATATCTAAAAGAGAGGTAGAGAGAAGAAGAAGAAAAAGATGATGATGATGATGATGATGATGATGATGATGATGATGATGATGATGATGATGATGATGGTGATGACGACCTTGACTATAAATTGATCGAGGGTTCAAAGAGGGAATTTGCGAGACTGAGAAAAAAAATAGAGAGAATGGGGGAGGGGGGAGAAAGAGAAAAGCTCGGTAAACTAAAATGAGAGCAAGTTAATGGAGAGAGAAGGAGAAAGAGAGAGAGAGAGTGAGAGAGAGAAGGAGAAAGAGAGAGAGTGAGAGAGAGATAAAATCGTAACGAATATGGCATGAGGTGGGGTTGAGAAAAAGATGAAGACCGACCGAATGAGATCGAGTCGACGCTTAGGAGTTGAGATAAGTTACATCAGCAGAAAAAAATATTAGTGATGACAAAGCTAGTATGGATGAGACATAGTGAAATACAAGGTCTACAATTTCATGCCAGATTCTTTTTATGAGCATTCAAATATTAAAACATGAAGAAGGTTTCTTACTTGGAGCTTCCCTTCTCTCTCCTTTGCCCTCTCACGGTCCTTGTGTCAGCGAGTCTTCTGCCCATCATAGTGTCTAGTTAATGGGGTATAATTATTCAGAATCAGCTTCCACTATCCAGCATCCAAGATAGCAGTTCGTAGGTACCATCCGAATCCGAGTATTCTCTTACACCATTGCTATGAAGGAACACAGAGGCACTATCGGATGAAGTGAGGATAAGTTATTAATTATGCTGAATCAAGCAGCTTGCTTGCATGAAAAAGTTCCTATCACCCACTGAGCGGAGGAAAGTTCTTGTGACGGTAATCCATTAGTGTTAGTTCACTTTTCTCTATTTATACCAAACTAGGCTCACATTACCATAGCTTATAGGGGTTTGTCCACGCTCAGATTCTGCAATAAAAGATGTAAGGTAGCAATAAAAATATAATACTTTACTTTATAACTTCGGCTGCGATAGAGAGAACTTGAAAAAAAAATGGCAATGCGTAAAAATATACAAAAGTTTATTAAAAGCTCAATAAAAACTAAAACAAAGATTCATTACTCAGGTACCTACATTGCAGATCGATTTTTAAAAACATGTGCTGAACCAACGACGCAAACTTATCTAAACCTTAACCTTTTAACTGTATGACCACTTTTGTTGAATAATCGAGATACATGAAAAATGCAATGATCGTGGTTTCGTCTTTATTATTTCTGTTTCCTTAGTTAAAAAAAAAGAAACAAACAAATTGAATACCGAAGATAACAGGTGAAGACTGACAAAATGCTTTACTCCCTCTCTGTGTCTGTTTAATTTAGTTATGTTGAACATCCATCAACCGTTTAATATTAATTTACTTTCTACAGAAAGTGTTTTAGTATAAATATAACATAAGATTTTGTAGTCTAGATGTTTTAATCGTTTTAACTATAAACTTTTAATTGAAAAAAATAATCGAATAGCGAATCGAAAATAAAAACTCAACACAGGGATAAGCTGTCATCTAACGTGCATAACTAGTCCAACTGAACCAGCAAAAAGGCAAAATAATATTTTTAGAGCAAGCAGTTGGATGTAACGCTAATTCAATAAAAGTTTAAGTGAAATGTCTTATAGATCAGGACCTTAAAAGCAATGCACACAAACACTTCCAACTGCCTGCATCTGTATTGAACCTACTTCAAGGATTATCTTTCGCTGAGGTGGAAAAAATTGGGAAATATTGAGAGCTTGATAAGGACCATTCAAGGGAAAGATTTTAATAGTTCTGCAGCGGGGGCAAAAGCTTTGGCGCCATTACGGATTTCATGTTCGAAACTCTAAAGACCTTTCTTCGTTTTTCGTACGCCCTATTGTGAGAATCAGTTCCATTGAAACAAGGAGGTACGGGAAAAACTAGAACGTGTTTTGACATAAGTTTGATATTCTAAACTTGGTAAACATTGGGAATCCAGAAAACAATGATGCGTCTAGAAGACTTGAAATAAAACAAATGGGTTGCCGTAGTCGTTGAAAGGTTAACAGAGGAGTAGACTTGTAATAGTGTTTATCGCAGATCTTATACATGGGCGGTTTTTTTTTAAACCTATATGATAATGCTATAAAGTACTAAGTCTTGCTCCACTATATCAAAGACAAAATTAAAGTTGAACGGTTAATTTTTTGGCCTGTTGTTGCATTCTGATAACCGCATTATGATGGCAAATTTAATTTCGATATGATTGGACTTTTTTTTCGTGTGCAGACTGTTAGATGCCGATAAATTGACAATCTTCAATTGCCAAGTCGAAAGTATAGAAAAATGTGAGGCGAACTAATTCAGTCGCACAAAAATTTTCATCATAACCTTCATGATTTTGAGGTAACAATTTTTAAATGTATTCTTATATTACAATTATGCAATGGAAATGCTTTTAAAGTGTTTAGTAGCCGATGCAAAATTAATATCAAACACATTTGGTTTATTTAAACAATTTTTAAAATTTGAAACTTGAACTACGATACTGAAAACGTATTACATGTAAAATATGTTCAAATATTCTATTGATGAAAAAATTTATGTCTTTTGAATCTGATTTTGATTTATATGATTACAAGTATTAAAAAGTTTTAATGCGATTAAGAGAGAAGGGGGATAGAGGAAGAGAGATGAGGCAGGCAGGCAGACAGACACAAAATTGAGACATATTGGCAGACAGAGACAGAGATGAGGCAGACGGGCACATATACAGACAAATATACGGTTAGACAGTTGCATAGACAAACACAGATAGATATAGAGACAAAGACATGATCAAGTACAAGCAGAAAGTTGAAACAGTGCTAACAACGTGTCTGTAATATGGGCTGAATAACTAGATCTAGAAGTGCTGTACAAACTTTCGACTCTCGGCCTTGTATTTGTTCAACACTTAGTGATATCATTGCGATATCATTTCGGGTTTCTTTAGAATATAGACGGCCTCTCTACCTATGTCTGTTTGTCTGTCTGTCTGTCTGTCTGTCTGTCTGTCTGTCTCTCTCTCTCTCTCTCTCTCTCTCTCTCTCTCTCTCTCTCTCTTTCTCTCTCATAGCTTGACATTTCTACCTAAGTGAGTAAGAAATAGAGAGGAAATTAACGCGGGTGAAATTAACACTCACAGCTTTACTGCGGAAGGTCAAGGATTTCAAAAGTACAAGGGATTTTTTAATAGCAATATTTAGATTATGATAGCGATTTATTTTATAATTGTTGTTTGAATCAAAATAATACCCTTGATTAACGTGATATGCGAATAAAGACCAGGCATGTCACAGTAAACTTATGGATAACGTTTTTTCTCTAATGGAAAACTCGGTTTTTTATCTTTTTATTCTAATTTGTTTTATACAGATATTTAATATTCCTATAATACAAGCACTATAGAAGACAAGATCTATCGGTCACCAAAAATTTATATTTCACGATACAATGGGTGCCTAGTCACTGCGGCCTGTTCGAAGACGTTTTGGCGAAAGAAGCGATCGCGCTTGATCAAGCAAAAGCGCCTGTCGACCAGGCTACAGCAGAAGCCCTCATCTCTAGAAGAGTGAAAAACACTTATTTAAATTATGAACTGAAAGAAGAGGCCTCTCTTGAAATAATGGAAAAGCATCATCCTGACCGCAGAAAAGAAGCTGGTCTTTACAGAAAAGAGAGTAGTTGTAAGTCAGCCAAGCGAGTGGAAATAGAACTATATTTAACAATTACCTGCATACGATCGGAGTAATGGAGGACCCAAATTGCAAAGACTGTCCCGGGGCACTGGATGACATGAAGCATGTCTTGTTACATTGCTCCAAGCTAAAAGAAGAAAGAGAACAACACCTCGACCCAAGGCCTACCCTAAAACTGCTACAGACGAATCCGCAGAGTTGTGTCACCTTCCTGAGTGAAACTGGGAAACGACCCCTGTGACGTATGATTAATCAGTCGTCTAAAAAATAACAACAACAGAAAACAAGATAATACACTTTATAGAATAGACAAACACAGATATTCAGTACTTAAATATTATAGAGCCTATCCTGCTGTAAAAGATGCTGGGGTATACACTTTACTGAGAACAGACACAGAAAACATTGAAGCAACAAAATCAGTCCTGAAAGAAGCACAGTGATACAAAGGGTCACTCATACATTGCATTTGGTAACAACTAGCCACGTTCTTCGAGTATATGTGATGAGAAGGAAGATAGGCCTATCTAAACATTGTTTAACGACAACTGGAATACTCAACAGAACAATCAGTAGGGGAAGACAACAGGATAAGAAGGTAGATGGACAGGGAGGGCGACGGAGACATTACTGCGGCCGTGAACAAACGAAGATTGCAGTTTCTATCATATGGTTTACACTGCAGGCACTGTTTTACGTTTGTCCTGGGCAGATTAACAGTAGCGAGGGATTGAGAAGTATAGAAAGATATGATCGCCAACGCTTCCTTGCACGGGACTTGGTGGATGAATAAGCATTTCTGTTATTTTCAGCTTTTTTTCAATACCTATGTACAATTTTGAGTGTTGACGGAACTCCGGGAATATAATGTTGTTTGTTATAATTCTACACAAAAAAGTCGTAAAACTTGATTTTCACTCCAGGTACATATACGCTTTGTCCTGAGCGTTTGTTTCGTAAATGTTTAGTTTATCCAGTTTTATCCCTTTTGAAATAAAGTGTAAAAATGCAATATAAATATGACACTTTATTTTTCCAATTACAATGAAAATTTTTTTGGTCGTGTTTCGTAACACAAAACCAAAAAGGAGTCTACAATATGAAGGCAATTAAACACAAATTAAATTGTGGTTTGGAAAACGGGGAGTGCCAGCGATTACGGAGCTTCTAAAGGTATAAAGAGAAAGAAAATATTTTTTAATCTAAATAGGTCTCCCTGTAACATTTATGAGAAACAAAACTGTCTTTTGAAAACCAAATCAATGCAGTCGTGATTTTATCGATATAAATGTCTCTTTGCCTGTTTGAATTTAATTTGGACTACAGAATTTGTCTTATAAAACTAGTAATATTTTAAAAATGAATTAACTGCAGTCTTGTGATATTTCAGATTTGCGGAAAGAAAGTATTGGAGAAAGAAGCAGATAGCCCCAAAATGACACAGTTCTTTCAAATAAAAAATGTTAATATTAATTTTTTTAAATTTCAACACTGATTGTGCTGTTTGACGTAAAGATTCTTTTTATGCCATAATCATTCTCTTTGTGCGCTTCATTAAGGCTCCTAATCACGTAACAGCCTTATAATATACTTGAAAACGTGACATATCTAATCAAAACTATTCCTTCTGCAACTATTGCAATGTCTCAAACTTAAAATAAATGAACACTTGATTAACACCAACCTTATTTCGGAATGTAAACAATTAAAACATCTAGAACAGGCATTCGTCACTAACGCAAACAGATAGCAAACAATGTTTGTCACAATCAAGTTAGGCTTATCCAGGGGTGATCCTTTGGTCAAAAGCGCACTTTAGCTTAAACAAAAAAGCACTGGTGGTATATGAACAAGGCCTAAGCTGGGTGCCTTGGCCGCACATAATAGACCTACATCTAGTCTAGATCTAGACCCAATGATTGATTGTGTGGATCAGTAAGTTGAGTGTAGAGGTTGCCAGACTTCGCAAGCCATGCAGACTTCTTTCAACACGCAACAAAAGGCTCGGCTTGTCACGCTGGCTGCATCCGACACTATGGCCCAGGGTTTCGATCTCATAACCTAGAACAAGAAGATTGGAAACCTTTTGTTTTCTGATTTGAATACACACCACAGAGAAAAAAATATACTCTAAAAGGAATAACTGCTACACGGCACCTATCCCTTTATACTTTGTTTTAGCAATACCTTGTGGGATATAGAACTTGCGTTCAAGGTGAATGAGTCGGATGTCGCAATTTTGGACAAGCCTTCAAACCTTAAAATGTTTTAAAAACTATCAATGTTTGGTGGAAACGCATTAAAACTATTGTTGATTTAAAATATAGAAGAATAAAAAAGATCTTAAATCGCGTTTTCTCTAAAAATGAATTTCCGCCTTCCGACTCTATCGCCTTGGACTCGAGGCATATTGTTTTAAATTTATCAGATCTTTATTTCAGACATAGGGCCTATTACAGTATTAGGAAAACATATTATTTTTTTGGCTTCGTTAATTATAATATTTGTCCTCGTCTCATTTATAAGGACACGTTTAGGTGAAAGACAATAATATGTGTGGGATTTTTCTTAAGTGTGATGAACTATAAGCAGAGCTGATAACGACATAGCGGTGATTACAGTTAGATAGACGCCTAATGTCTCTAGTATGAGTGTTATAAACCTACAAGAAGAGAGGTATGACATCACAACTTACTATACAACTATAATCAGCCTGTTTTAGCAACAATCGCGGAGATATTTTTAGTAGTAAAGACCAAAAGAGTTTCAATGGCTTTATTATGTGGAAATATTTATTTTTAGTGGAAAGAAAAATATTACAGAAGATGGAAAAGAAGAAAAAAAATCATCTAAAAATGACATTCTTTTGTAATTAGATTGTATAAGAAAAGAATATGATTCAATGAAATATCCTGTAGATACTATATTTAACTTTTGAATATGTCTCGTGGTTTGTCCGTAACGAGTAAAATCTAGGAAATTCTTGTCTAAGAGATTGACTTTTAAAAGTCAACAAATATATTTTTGGGTGTCTGCTTTGAGATCCAACAGAATTTATTAAACATTTATATTTCCGCACTATGTTGGTGACTTCGTGAGATTTTTAACAAAAGGAGGCTTAGAAAATGTAGGATTCATTTTAGCAAAGCCTTGTTATGTTTTCACCCGACTCGTTTCCACTGGTTGTAAGACATGAGACCGGCTCTGTGGCCTAGCGGTAAGACACTCGCTCAGAGATCGGGAGGTGCGTGGTTCGATCCCCGGCCGAGTCAAACCCAGGACTTTAAAATTAGTATTAGCAGCTGATCCGCCTAGTGTCTGGCTTTACGGATTTAGTGCTAAGTCTGGTCGGCCCGGTGTCAGGATAATGTGACTGGGTGTGGTGTATGCAAGCGCTCCTTACATCACAGTGTGGCAGCACGCTTTCAATTGTCCGAAGCGTCGTCTCTGATATAACCTTGCAGTTGAAAATAGACGTTAAAATTCAACCAACCAACCAACCAATGTAAGACATGAGCTTTATACATTATGATGTTGTAAACTCTTTATTTAGTGGAAATTAAGTTAACAAATACCGGTAGTTTTGATGGTTAATTCCTAACATAGACTTAGTACAACTGACATCCTACCTACTATATTGCAATAGCGAGATAGGCATTAGCTTGTCCAGTGGCAGGATATCATGTTTGGCACCTTCCGTCGGCTAGACGAATCAGTTTTTTTTTCTAAAATTCTGATCTATTATCTACCATAAACAATAAGGGTTAAGAATCGATTGCAAATACCCGCGCGCTATAACAATTGTGTTCAGAGAACGAATAGTATTTCGTTTGCGAAACTTGGGAGAGGTTAAATGATTCAAGATAATAATCGCTTTCATCAGGATCTGCAGCAGAGACGAACAAAAAGACGTACACAGTTACAGCAGATCAAAGAGCCATAGTTGCTACTTTGTTTCCATCGCACATTCTAGGGCAAAACCATCACAGGCCGGTGTTTAGACGCGCACACAATGTAATAAAAACTTAAAAGCCAGGTCAGCCCTAGACTAACGTTAATAGGGTCGTCCATCACAGCTTTCTTATGGTTTCCAGATCACCAAGTTATTGACTTTTATCCCCGCGGACATTTTCCAATATTTATGTTTCTTTTTCGAAAGCCAAAGGTTAAAAACTTGATTGTAAAAATTATCATTATTTATCGTAGGTTGTTTTTTTTATCTTACAATAGCTTACCTTTTCATAGCAATAATGAATCAAATAGTTTATCCTAAAATGTTACTGGTTTTCTTCAAATGAAGCAGGGGTGCAGTTTGTTGGACTCGTAAAACGCGATAGACATCGCACGCGAGAGAAAGAGAGAGAGAGAGAGAGAGAGAGAGA
>BMAT01005081.1:0-11480 GCA_019649035.1 Elysia marginata
TGTCTGGCTTGGGACGTCTATAGATGTTCGGAGGTTCCACGTCCTGCGGTGATGTAGAGCTGTAGAGTCCAGACTGTTGGACCATGTCAGGGATGGTTTCATACTGGGCGTTTCCAGGGGGTTGACTGGCAGAGACAAGTGTGGTGTGGGTGTCTGCTGACGTTTCTGTGATGTTCTGGTCCTGTCTTGATAGAGGTGGTGAACTAGTTGAGACAGGTGGGGCATGCGTTGTATTGTGTATACCATCGATGTCTTCATAGTGTCCTGGTCTTGGAGTTTCTGTTGTCCGTAGTGTGTTTACAATGTCTGGTCGTTCTACTGGAACCATGTAGGTACCTGGGTCATACCAAAGAACCGGGTTTTAGAGACTTTGAGGAAGATTTTTAAAAAGTTAAGACAAAATTTTTTATTCTCTAAAAAAATTTGTGCTTTTGTAAGCATTGAATAAAAATAGTTTATTGTCCAAATATATAGAAATACATTGGAAACTTATCTTTTCAGCACGTTAAAAAAGCAGGAAAGTATATAATTAACATAGAAAATTACAAATTAAACCAATCAGGTGAAAATGTACATACATTGAAAATAATGACGTCAGAATTTTTGGTATTTAAGTTTGGGGCGTATATTAGCAACATTTACTTATGTAATAGTAAAAAGCGACGAAGTAAATGATGACTTTATGGCTTTAAAAATTGCCCACTGAGCTTATTGCATGCCTCTAATAGTAAGTTATTTGAAGATCAATTCCGTTGCAAAATATTGTCATGGCTGTTGCCATTTTTGTGTCCTGGGCACTTCTAAAATATAAAAATAGACGTGTGAAATTTGCTCATAGCATATACTGAATAAAGAAAGAAAAAGCACCAATTGTTAGCGTGACGAGAAAGGATATTTTGGCCTTGCTATTACAGCCACAGTGAGACGTTTTCTTCTCCATAGGCTGACAAGTTGTCAAAAAAAATTATAGATGCGGACTATTAGTTTGTTTTCATTGCTCTAAACACCTAGCTCTAATAACAAAATACACAAAATATTTTACGTTTTTCGTGTTTTCATTTCCATGATGAAGTGTCCGCTACAGTTTGGAAAAATAGAGAAACATAAAAATTCGAATAAATATGATCCGTCGAACTCAAATGTCTTACAATGATCTAAAAAAGTTTACCTGTAAGTTCTTTATAATTATCCGGTCTTCTCTTCATATCTTGGATTTTCCTGACAAGGAAGACGATTATAGCAACACAGATACCCAAGATAACAACAGCGACAAGTCCTATGATGAGGGCAGTGGAGTTAAAGGAATCACTCTCTGTGTCTGCGTCTCGTCCTGCTTCATGTCTTGGTCGTGCCTTCACAGGCAGATGTACATGCAAAGCTAGAAATGTGTAAAATTAGGTCACCTGGCATTTTCTTGGTATCATACGAAAGATACATTTTAAACCTTGACTGTGGTGAAGTTTTTTCGTCTAACTTATGTATGAGGTTTTATTAGAGTGAAGCTTCCTAACCATAAAGAAGTTCTAGGATTCTGATTAAAATTTAAAAGATATTTATGTAACATCTGAGCTGTGCAAAATATTGAAAAAAACCATGGATAATTGTTCAGCTGCTGGGCATGAAGTCAATAAGCCATCGTCAGACAACAAAAAGAAGGAACTTCCCTTCCCTCTGTCGGCATAATAGGGAAGATTGAGATGTGCTCTAATTTAAAGATCTTTATCTTAATGGGGTAATAAACCTGCTGAGCTTTTACAAGAGAAGCTTCAAACGTTTGAGGTACTTCATGTCCCTGTCTTGTTTACTGAATAGTCAGAGAGATTCAGTTGCTCAAAGCGTTTCCTTTGTATCGTTTGTAGTCTGTACTGAATGACATAATGATTGTTATCTTACTGTAAGACTCCGACTTTCTCGCAGGATCCGGATAATAATACACATAAATGTTTCTTTTCTATCATGTGAAGTATAATGATGAAAAAACTCTGAAATAACCTGAAAAACTTTAAATATGGCCGCACTGTGACACAGAGAAAAAAAATTAATTCATCTTAGTTTTGTAATGTGCCTCACCTTGGTTCAGGTAAAAAGAGTAGACCAGAGCATCCCCAACACCATTGTCTATTGTGAGGGTGTAGGTTGTATAGTCAGATTCCACAAGATCAGAGATGGTCACGTTGACAAAACCAAATGGCGCCACACTGGATGTATACTTCACTTTATGGCGGGGAGATGATGTCAGATTTGCGTTGTCCACAGTTCTTTGTAGAGTCACACTGGGCTCTGGGAATCCGTAAATCTCAATGTCAACCTCAGCCGTTTCTCCAAGAACACCATCAACTTTAGGTGATGGGGAGAACAGTGGACTGAACTGTTGAGCGCCTGATAACAGAAAAATCAAGACCTGTCACACACGACAGTTTTTTTTATTTCTCAATTGTGTGTGGTAGCCCAGGAAAACCCTATCAAACTTTCCATCTAAATTTTCCAGTTCTTGGCATTTCTGAATCTCTCACTGAGCAAAATGCTCTTTGATTTATCAAAATATCTCAGCAATAAACCCGAGAATTAGCGTTCTATACATTACAAGGTAGAAAACGCTTGAAAGTTTAGAGAACTATATCAATTTAAAGCTCAATAGCTTGACAAAAACCAAACAAAATACATTTAATGATTGAAATTTTATTCAACAAAGGGCTTAAATAGTGAGGAAATGGTTTATGTTTTATCAAGGTTAAAACTTGAAAACTGAAAAAAAGACACCAAAACCGCCTTTAAAAGCTCATATCTCAGTTTCATTCTTTGAGACTTTGACCCGGTTTTCCTGGTCCAAAATAAAAAATGTTCATCAATTTTAGTATTTTCACTGGTGACATTCTAGTCTACTATTAGAGTGTAGGGGGAAATTAAGGTGGTGATAACCATGGATATTCCAAGTGCTCTCGACATGAACAGAACTTCTCTTAGCTTTCTGTGTTTATTGAAAGAAAGAGACATGGGTATTGGCTTCTCAGTGATAATGGTTTCTCTCATACAAGAAAAATCAGTAATACTCACAATTAACACTGATACTGATTTCCTTTGAAGTTGTCCCCTGACTGTTCTGACCAGAGCATACATACACACTGGTATCCAGACAGTCTAGAGAGTTCAGTGTGTGGGTCAGTTCTGCTGTCTGGACACTCTTTAGGATGTCATCATTTCTCTCCCTGGTCAGGGTCATCAAGGTGGGGTCTGGGGTGCCTTGGGCAGAGCAGGTCAAGTCAAGACTGTCTCCCTTGTTGAATTCGGTGCTGGTTGAACTTTTGGTAAAGGTGACTTCTGGGACGTCTGGAAAAAACGAAAATCTTTTTTTTCCATAATTTTGCATTTGAAAGGTTTTTATATGGTCCACATTTGCCTTCTGCTCTTTTTTATTTTGTTTTTCTTTTTTTTGCATACAATGCACAAGCCTATTCTAAAACCTTTCACTTCAGCCAAATTTGCCATGCAGGATTGCATTCAACTGCAGACTCACTTTCTAGTAAATTTTAGATTTCCTAAATTACTTTTATTATCTACTTCCACTTTGTTCCTGGGACTAACCCAAAGGTTATAACACAAAGTATGACAAACATTTTATTTTACTTAAAAAAACAGCATTTTTTTTTACTTAAAAAAACAACAGTTGAAATGTGTAAAAGGATAGTTTTGTGTTTCAGAAACTGCCACCTTGCCTATTTAGAGGGAAATGTAAAACTAACTAAAGCATAGAAAAAAAAATAATGAAATAAGCCATGGAGGTGAACTTTGCTTGTGGCACTGTGGTCACCTATGAATTGCCACAACGACTTAAAAGATACATTAAACCTAAAGTGAGTCAAAGGGGCTGCTGAGAAATGTTTAAAAATATATTGTGCGAAGCAAGTGTGACATTGATAGAAACAGAGAGCATTATCGAGGTAAATCAAATGCAACACCAGAAATACGAGGGAAGATCACAACAAAAAAAACCACCTTGATGTGTCTAAAATTCAGTGTACCATAAATGTCGTAATTTTAAAGATACAAACTTGAACACACCTCAAAATCATGGAACAATGATAAAATAAGCTAGAAAATTGTCACAGGCTTTGAAGTGAAATGCTCTAAACCTTTTAAAATACTCTACAATGGAAAAGATAAACATTCTAAGGAGGGTGAGGGGAGGCAGAGTTCCATTGTGCCTTCAGAAAGTCGACTGCTGCTCGGCCCATCTCGATGTTCGTCGGGACGGGGACCGCCACACCTGGGATCCGGGACTTGCTTGTAGACTTGTCTCGTCTCCCTGAGGTCGCAGTCGTAGTGAGGCTGGTTTTGGCTGCTTGAGAAACACAGAGGACCAGGTTACGAGAGTGACCCAGACCATCGTAGACGGCCTCAACAACAACTCAGGTCCCCAAAAACGAGGTATGAGGACGGTCATGGCCCTGATCGATTTTAGCCGCGCGTCCGACAGAGTGTGGCACACCGGACTCCTTCACAAGCTCATCCAACTCGGTGCACCACCATGCTTAGTGAGATCAATCAAGGCCGTTCTAGCAAATCAACAAAGCAGAGTACGTTTCGAGGGCAAAACCAGCCGCCATCTCAAATTTACCGGAGGCGTGCCACAAGGAGGAGTGCTGTCCCCAACATTGTTCCTCATATTTATCAACGATATCTCCACTAATCTCCCAGAAGGTACAGAGATCAGTCTATTTGCTGATGACCTCGCACTGCTAGTCCAACACGAGAATCTAGATGAAGCAGCCTCTCTTCTTCAACAAGGACTACAATGCGTAGAAGACTGGTCACTTCAGTGGAAGATGACATTGAACGTTGAGAAATATGAGGTCACCCATTTTTTAGTGGACAAAAGAAGCGACCTGGCGACCCACCGTCAAACTCCTCGGCCAAAACCTGTCATACGCAGAATTCCCAACATTCTTGGGGGTTGCCTTTGATAGGCAGCTTACCTTCAGGCAGCACGTAGGGCGAATCAAGCAGAAAGCTGAAAAAAGAATCAACACACTGCGCTGTCTTGCTGGGAAGTCCTGGGGGTCTGAAAAGGAAGACGTGCGATTGGTGTATTTGACATACATCAGAAGTGCCATTAGTTATGCGTACAAGGCCTGGTATCCGTGTGTATCCAAGGAAAATCGTCAGAAACTGGAGGTGACCCAGAGGGATGCAGCAAGAACTATAACTATAAAGAACACCAATTCCAAGCTCCTCATCAACGAAGCCGGACTGCTGCCGCTCTACGTCGAGTCAGACATTGCCTAGGCAACTGCCTATGAAAGATGCCTACGACTTCCAGGTGATGACCCACTGAGAGAAATCGCTGAGAACCCGGTCAGACGAAGACTCAAATCACTCGGAACATGGAGGGAAACCGGGAAATCAAGTGCCGAAGACAGTGGACTGGAAGACCTACCTCGCGAGCGTCTCATCCCTGTCCCAGACATCCCGCCCTGGATGATCCCTGACACCTTCTCCTGTAGCCCATCGCTCATGACCTCAGTATCAAAGACCGACCCTCCGGAAGCACAGAAAGCAGCAGTTGAAGAAACTATGAAATATTTGGCAAAGCCAGACATAGAAATCTACACTGATGGTTCAGCAATGGATGGCACCGACTACCTCGGCAGAGGGATATCGATCAGATACCCAAATGGGGGAAAAAGAAAGCATGAGCATCGCGGCAGGAAGACATGGCAGCAGTTTCAGAGCAGAAGCAATGGTACTGACGACAGCACTAAGATGGCTTGATGAGGGGAAAAAGGGCGGTAACCTGCTCATTCTAACAGACTCACAAGCCCTGGTCCGCAAACTGGAAAGAGGCGCGGAAAAAAGCATAAGTGAGCTGGAAAATGAGACCTGGAGGCTTATATACAGAGTGGCAAGGAGGGACAACACACGACTGCACATTCAGTGGATACCAGGCCACTGTGGAGTGGACGGCAATGAGGAGGCCGACCGTCTTGCGAACCAGGGACAGATGCTGGATCAGTTCGACACGGCAATCGATTTTACATCTGCAAAGAACGTTGTCAGAAAGCACGTCCTTAAGACGGTATGGACACCTCAGAACATTCACGAGAGCCAGCCTATCGGTATCAGACCACCGCCCAGAAGAGACAAGGAGAGTGGCCTAACCAGGAGATAGCGTGTTGACCTGGCCCAGCTTTGCTGCAACGAGAAGAGTCCCATACTCCAGCAGTACCTCTACAGTACCGGTGCATCCGACAGCAAAGCCTGCCTCACATGCGGGGCGAGCCCAGACAACCTGGACCATGTGCTGAAGGAATGCCCAACAGGCGCCCCGTACAGAGATTCCCTGCAAGAAAACCCCAGAGATGCCCTGTGGACAGACCCGGTGAGGGTCGTCGAGTTCCTGCGTGCCTGCGACAGGATACCTGTCGCTCCGATCGTATAGCGAAGGACCGGCAAAAACAACAACAACAACATTCTAAAGAATAACTCCTGTCAAGTATTTATGGAATCACAGAACTTACACTCCTAAAAATTGAAATAAAATCAAAGTTGGTGTAATTGGGAAGTATGCAGTGTCATTAGAGAAAAGAAAAAGACAGGGCATAAGGGAAGAAATAGACCAGTATAGAAGAAAATTGCAAAAATTGCACACACAAAGAACCGGCCTGTGAAGAAAAGAAAAAGTTTGAGAACCAAAAACTACTTAAAGCATCAGCTAACAGAGAGAGTGTTTACTAGAGAACCATAAGTTACTTTAGCCAGAGTAGACACCGAACTTGAGTCCTCCGCGAAACATTTCACTTCATAATATTGAAAATTTTTACAAATATAACAAGACAAATAAAGTGCTATGAATGGGCCCTAATTGTTCAACAAGATTCTGCATCTCTTGCGTTTTTTTAGGTGAAGCTGAATATTAAGGGGAAAAGTAAAAACTTTACCCAACTAAAGCTGAAATATCTAAAAGTTAATTACATCGTTTTAATATTTTGTTCTTTTCAGTTCATTAAGTTACTATTTTGTGGGAAGGTATCTAAACTTTTGTTTATTTAAAAATATACAAAGAGGTGAAAAAGTAGACCTTTAACTGGACCTTTTTTTAGAAGGAATTTCGGAGTTAGGACTTATTTGTCCAAGACGCTGAACATTTGTTTAATCTTTATATTTTGCTAATTCAATACAATTAGAATTGCGTTTGAACTAAACCTTTTCTATAATTCGTCCATTGAAGTAACTTCAAGACACTGTCAAGACTATTCAGTGTGAAATGCCAATAATTAACTTACATAAGACATTCAAAGTAAATCCTGTTTCCTTGTTGTTATAGCAACCAGAGTCATGTTGACTTGTACAGGTACACACAGTCCCATCCAAGTCTCTTGTTAGTGTATCTGTTGTGAATCTCACAGTTGCCGTGTTTCCATCACCAGTATTCTCTAGCTGGCCACACTTGAGCTGGGTAGTGTGTGCACCAGGGTAGCCTCCTTCTACACGACATGTGACATCACCAGTGTAGCCCTCGGCCAGAGTTACAATGTTTGATGGGCTGATATCTCGGTAGGTCTGACCACCGACTGTTACTTGTGGTGGGCCTGGTGGGGGCTCTTAGGCAAAACAAAGATGGTTAATTAACAATAAGTTTATAATTCAGGTTTAAACTATTTTAAAAAAAGGACTAGCTCGATGAATAGGTTTGTCTTGGTATGAGAGGCCATAACAGTAGGATTAATTAATATGGTGATCAGTAGGATCAGCACTAATTGTTTTGTAAGTGAAATCCTTTTTGTATGAGAACACTCACTGTTCTTCCACTATTTTTCATAAAAAGAAAAAAAAATGTTAATTATACTCTTGCCCAAACTATTATTCTTACAATCAAATAGCATTTTTCCAATCAATTCAGCTGCTGCATAGCATTCAAAAAGAAACAAAAATTGTCTTGTTGAACTCTGCTCTGCATATATTTTATAAGAAATTCCTGATCTATATATAAAATAAAATTCAAAAATTTCTTAAGAATGAAAAATTCCCAAGCAAGAAAAAATATGATCTGCTTGGGTCAAGTTTTAAATGTTGAGGAACAAAAGATGTTGGAGCGTTAAGATCTTTCTTTTTACCTTCCTCAAAATTAAGTTTAGATTGTTCTATACATTCGGTAAAACTTTAAAAATGTTGTCTAACTAAAGGCTATGTCATGTAATCTCTTATAAAACTCACTATTGAATGTAATCTGGGTGGACTTGTCCTGCCAGGTGTTAGTGACACTTTTGGTCACTCTACAGGTGACCTGGTACTGACCACCAACATCTGGACTGAGAGAGAACCGACTTTGGTAGTAGTTACCGTCACTACTGTCAGTCCCAGGCTGTGGACCCTGAGACCTGGGACCATCAACAGAGAAACTGAAAGTCGGTGCTGGGCTGACATGGTCTCTAGAGATCTTACATGTCACCTGGACTTGGTTATTGTTGCCACAGAGGTTAACTTTGCTTGAGGAGGATGTTATCTGTACTGAGTCTGAATCAATAACTAAAAAATAATAGAGATGGAACAGGTCTGTGTAAAAATTTAATATTTATGAAAAACGATTGAACACAATGATTTAACGCTCATATCAACTACTTGTGTAAGCAAAAGCAGCAGACAAAAACTACACACAATAGTAAATACAATGTAACGAAATCAGTGCATCAGTTACAACAACATTCACTATAAGAGTTAGAAAATTTTACTTGTGTATGTTTTTTTAAGTTATTAAACCTCTTTTACATTTTTGAACAAAATTGATTTCCCAAATATTACCATTCAACATAAACAAAATGCTCTGTGTAAATATAATAGTTTAGTACTAAAAACTGAGTTTGACCAAGAAGATGGCATTCATTTTAATAAAACATGTAATACCTGAATATTTGAACCATGCTAAGTTGAAGGACATCTTGTTTTCATTTGCCATGATAGGTCTATGTCTAGTTAAAGAACAAAGCAGCTATGTGTGTTACTAACAATACATCATATCCTTACAGGCAAACTTGGCTCTCAATGTTGATCCTGGCTTTCTCCCTAACGTAGACTTTGCTTCACACGTGTACACTTGCTCGGGATCTAGAGATAGACAAAAGAACAATAACCACCGCAAATCTTTTTATTTACGTATTTATTGAGTGCCTAAATTTTATTTCATAAAAGATATCTGTATTTTTCGCATTACCTTTGTATTTTGAAAGATTTGTTGATATTAAATGTTTGCGCTTGGTCCGAAATCATTTTCCTTAATTAGTTATAGATCAGAAACATAAAACAATCAGTTGCGGTGGGATTGACGAAAATAAAACTGATATTTTATTTCAAATAGTCCAAATATGAAAACCTTTGCATAATTTTCTAGGAAATTTTGTAACAATATCTTTTTTCAGTTGTTCTGAAACAAAAAGAAATGCATAATAAAGTGATACCCTTTGGTATTTTAACAGGAACAAATTTCGACAAATTTGTCGGAAGATCAAGCATTTATTGACTCACTGTTCTTGTTGTAAGTGATATCCACATCCCCGTTAGTCCCCACAGGCTGATCTCCCTTGTACCACTGTGCCGAGCCCCTAGGGTAACCATCAGATGTGGCACGGCATGTACACCTGGCAGATTTTCCTATAAAGTAACCTTGTTCCATGTTGGTGAGGCAGCTCTGAGAGACTTGTGGAAAACCTGCAAGCAAAGGAAGAGAGAAACTGAGATTATAACATACATTACAGTATTTAGTCCTGCAAACATTCACTCTCTTTCTTTTCTGTCTAATTACATGGGGCAAAGATCTTATAATTGTGGAAAGAAAAATGTCAACCCCTCAAAGATTATTAAACTAATTTTCAATGATGATTTTGACCCACTTTGTTTTTCAGGTGTATCTAATAGAACCACATGGGAAAAGGAAAACTGCACATCACTTAAAACGCTGTTACAACCTAACGATAACCATTTGATACCTGTAGCATTAACTGTTGGAATAGAACCACGATGATCATTTTGTGAACGAAATTTCTCTTTGACTTTGAGTGGTAGGTAGTTCATCAACTCGGCGAGTTTTCTTTCTATGTATTTCTAAAAGCAACAAACTCTCTTTCGGTTTCAGTTTGGTAGAGTGACATTGTTGCCCTTAAATTGATTGGGTGAAATAGACACTGTAGCTGAAACTGTCTCAAAACGCTGGCGAAAATGACATAATGCTTCGTAAGAGTAAAATATCAACAGCAGTACGCTCCCTATACTAACAAAGAGAAACGAGTTCTATGTACCAGCTCACCAATAATCAATTTGAAGAGGAATGAAATATCATATGTCAACAAAAAATTGATATTTTTTATAAAAAGCATTAAGCATCATATTAAATTCAAGTCTTCGTTTAATAAACATAATAAAAGTAAAGAAGAACTTCGTTAAGATGTCAATAATTATAAAAGCTCATCAAAATTGTCAGATGAAAATATATATTTGGTTGCATGAAATAATACATCTTAAGACCAAACCAAATTAGGCCGACATATGTAATTTTCATTCTTAAAGGAATTGGTGTTTTAAACGATACATTTTTATAAAGCTTTTAAATGTGCCTAATATTAATAGAAATCTCCGGAAATGTTTTGCTGATCTTGATAACATTATGTGAAATAAGCTGAGAAGAGTATATTTTAGATATTTCCAACATTTAAATGGATAGAATAGTTGCAGTCAAATCTTTCTGAAACATCCTCTGCTCTCAATCTGACACCTAACATTTTCAGAGTACGATTGTGTTACTTAGTAAAGTAAGTTTGGTTTTTATGTTTATATTATGCAATCACACAAAACAGACTTACTAAGAGTGACAGTCTTGTCAAGTGTTATACCATACACATTGTTTTTCCCGCCTGTCACGTCAGGGTAGATGAAACCCAGGAAGCTGTGTGTCCCCTCCCCCAGCTCCTGTACTGACACATTGACTGAGCACTGAGACCTGTAGTAGACCGGAATAGTAGCAGTCGCAGGAATAGTTGTGTGGCTGTAGACTGGACCGTTGTTGACCTTGACACCGTTACCTCCCTGGTATAAAGGAGAGTAGATTAAATGGTGTAAAAATCTTAGGTGGACGTAAACAATCAAAATTGTCCCCCACCTACGACGATTATAGTGTTTGTACATAGAAAACAATTCAAACACTGATACTAAAAGTAAGCTTAAAAAAGGTCAGGATAGTTTGAAACCTCTTTGGAACGAAGTTTAACTTTGAATTATCTCTATTTATGGCGTATTGGTTTATGTGAGTTGTTTTAAGAAATTAGGCATTTTCTAATATTTGGTAAAAATTTTTCTAAATTTTGTTGCTCACATTATAAAAGACAAAAAGATGGGTAGCAAATACAGCTTGAATTAAACAAATACAATGTATTTGAATTATCTACTTTATCGTTATCTTGACTCAGCTGTATTAGGAACTGCTGCTCTGTATACTG
>BMAT01005082.1:19382-39543 GCA_019649035.1 Elysia marginata
GCAAATATTATATGCGGTTGAATGAACGTTAATAATTTGGAAATGTCTAGACAGTTGCATTCCAGAAGATTGACATCGTATGTACATTACATGATATATTGATGGAACATTTTTCATGCAGGATACATTTTCTTTTTGCATTACTGTATGTTTTAAACGCATGTGCAACTTTTTTTTTTCCCTTTTTAGCTGCTGCTTTGGTGGTCATGTATTTTTTGTAGGTTTCTTATATTTTGTACTGGTTTTTCTAACTTTCAGATTTCCAATTTTCTTTTAACTTTCTCTCTCTGTGTGTCTTTGATTTGTTTGTTCGTGAAATTTTTGCCTTTTGTCATTTGGTAATTGCCCTCATTGTGTTTCATCATGCTTGGTCTATTATATTTTCTTCCTTCTTCTTTTTAATTCCTTTTAATACAGCTTCAGGTGCCAGAATTTATGCATTGTGTCTTGCAATCTTATAATCTTATTTGTCTTCAAGGAGGGAACTCTCTATACACTATGGAACACTAAACTGTCTGTTTGGGTGATTTTTTTTTGTTATCGTCGCTTCTCTGGGCTTTCTGCTAATGTGCAAAAGGGTCGAGTTTTACGTGATGTTGCATGGAGGCCATCGCCATGGCAACCTGATTATCATCCTAGAAGTGAAAGTAAAATACGCCGTGGGGGTTTAGCTGCAAGAACGTATAAAGTCACATTAGGGAATCTCTCTCTGTCTGTCTATCTCTCTCTTCTCTCTGAGTCTTTCCCTCATTTTCCACGCTTGTGTGTGTCCATCAATAACATTTTTCATTGTGTAAATGTATGTATTGATACGTAGAACATCCAAATTGCCTTATAAGTGTTTATGTGAATTGCACTTATACATCTTTTTAAATTTTGTTTTTTCCTTCTTTCTTTTTTTGAATACTTTCTTCTCTTTAAATTCTAGTAATTTTTTTTCCTATTTTTTGTTTTAAATTCATATTGTGTTGTTCTGAAATCAAAGCAGGCAAAAGAAAATCTAGGTTTTGATTTTCTCAGACTGCAAGATCTGCGAGACCAAAATTTAATTTATTCAATAAAACCATGCTTGGCTAATCCTAGAGATGAAAATATCAATTTTTTTTTCTCCTCTTTGTGACAGCCCCAGGGCAAGTATCCTAGTGCCCAAACCTCAGTGTCTGCGATCTTTTTTAGTTTTACCGAAATAGTTATTCTCACCACAAGCCCTGAGAGCATCGTCAATGATGGACTGGGCTTGTAAAAATTTCAATCAATCAATCACTGCACCAGTCGCTTTGTTCTATCTCTGAAAACTAAAAAATATTCTAGAATCAACACCGGAAGTTCTTGTGTGCATGATACAATATGAGTATATATTTCTTTATTTTGTGTTGTATTTCTTTTATATTGAAAAACAAATTTTTTAAAATTGTTTACGTTTGAAGAAAAATAGTCATTGTACAACGTAACATTATTATAACTGTGGGGTGTGGATCTTCTTAGTGTAACAACAAAGTGTTCTGTAGCTTGCGTGTGGTCAACAATTATTTATTACTATTATCAATCATACCTGTAACAGGGTTTTTTAATTGTGTGGTCAACGGGGAGGCAATTGTGAACTTTATTTGAAATGTAGTTTAACTTATCAAATACGGTGGAATCCTGATTAAGTCAACACCTCGGAACCCGAAAAAAATGTGTGGGCTGTAAACAGGACTTTAACCATAACAAAAATAAAGTGGAATCCTGATAAAGTCAACACTTCGGGGTAAAAAAAATATGTTGACTTTAACCATAACAAAAATAAAGTGGAATACAGATGAAGTCAACACTTCTTGGTCGAAAAAAATATGTTGACTTTAACCAAGGGTTGACTTTTATCATTACAAAGATATAAAGAATTACAAAATGGGACTGCAAAACAGAGTTGATTTCAAGCGATGCGAAACAGAGTTGATTTTAAGCAAGAGTGTCCTTTAAAGGTGTTGACTTTAAGTGGATTCCACTGTACAAAGAAGTACAAAATGAGACTGCCAGACTGAGTTTTCCTCAGAGGTGTTGACTTTAAGTGGATTCCACTGTATTTTTTTTTTTCTGTATGACTTTCCACCACTGTCAATCATGTTTAAGAGGAGATTTTGTGTATTCTGCCATCATTATTTGTGAACAAGCTGTGGTGAGGCCATTCACTTCGATGTAATTGATTTGTTTGCCTTTTTTGAAAATTCTCTTCCTTTTTTCAAAATATAATTTGGTATAAATTTTTTCATGATGATGATGATGATGAAGCTGATAGAAGGCAATAGAAGACATTTTTTGTAGCCAACATTTTTTTTTTTGTGTGTTATAACCTCACTGTATCCTTATAATGGGTTTTTTAGAAGCCCTGAAACTTGTATTTAAACTAAAAGGGTGGCATGCGTGCGTGTGTGTGTACATATGTTGTGACTGCCTTTTTCTGGTTTTGTATGTGTGTGTAAGTCTGACATACAGATGTTTGGATTTTAAAAGGTATCCACTTGGCTGATTTTGAGTAGATTTTTTTTTTCTTACGATGCTCCTGTTCTTTGCGACAGGGTGATCTTTTACATGCCCTGCCTCTGTCATAACAGAGAGAAGTTACTGAAGTGTAGATTTTTGACACAGTTAGGATGAAATTTCAGTTGAAAGACGTGCAGAAATATACAGCTCAATGTATCAATTTTGAAGATGTCTGCTATGTTTGGCTATAGTGATTCAATCCCTGAACAAAGACTCCCCTCATAAGAAATCTGGGCACAAATTGCGAAATAACATTTTGGCCTAAGTAAAAAAAAAACTAGTAATGCCATAATGTTAGTTCATCTAATTTTTTTCAAAACTGGCAAAAATGACTTAGACCAAAAAGGTAGAGGCTTGAAGAATTTTTAAAATTCACAAATTGCAAAATAACATTTTGGCCTAAGTAAAGAAAACTAGTAATGCCATAATGTTAGTTCATCTATTTTTCAAAACTGGCAAAAATGACTTCGACCAAAAAGGTAGAGGCTTGAACTTTGAAGAATTTTTAAAATCCACAAGTTCTTTTATCACAGCAGCACGAGACAAAAGAAATACTCAAGCCCTTGCTTGTCTCAACGGCACGCATTGCCAACACAAAGGAGCCGAAAAAAAAAACAACAACAAAAAAAACTGATCAACAGATTCTCAAAAAGGTTGTGCAAGACTATGCTAACAGCTATAACTGCAGTGTGACCTGGTTCAATTTATTTTCTTCATGTGGACTCTAGTAGGTATTGGAGATGCATGTGTCGTTGTGCTCGATTAAGAAACGCTGTTTTCCTCAGTGGTGAGGTTGCTGACAGTGAAAGCTAGACTTCATACTGCTCTTTTGTGACAGAATCACAGACATACGGCTAGCGAGCCAAGTGCTTAGTATGATCTGGGACAATTTGATGATATAACGTGGAATGAATGGACATTTTCCGTGTGTAGTGTGTGTAACATGAGTCACAAGCAGTGCTTTTACTGGGAATTGGAACGCATTCTTTCGCCTACTTTTTCTTCTCTTCTTTGTATACTTTCAACTTCTATCAATCATGCTTGATTTCTGTTTGTACACCCATGGCATTTTCTCGTGACAAAGGTTCAAAACTATCAAGTATCATGGCTGTCGCGGAGTTATGATGAAGAGACTCCCAAAACTAATTCGCATTGAATGAATCATTGATTGTATATTGAAGAGCTTTTTTCCATACTCCGTTTTCTGCATTTTTTCAAGTGTGGGAGAAAATCAGTCCTATTTCTTCCAACTTTGGTTGATAGTCACAAATAGTGCGGTATACTCTTGTTTATCTCGATGTGAAGAATCTAGTAAGGGGGCTAACTCCGATTTCGACCGAAGTGTAAATAGTTTCGAAGTTTTGGAAACCTGCTCTTCACTTGGTACTTTTGACCTTTTGTCATTGAAAGTGGCAGAATAGTGGAAGATGATTTTTTTTTTTTTGGTAAAAGTTTAAGCCGCCATCGTAATATCACACGCTTTTTGCATGATTAATAAAATACCATGCTTGATTGTTTTAAGGGACGAAAGTGGTCAAACTAATTCTCTATATGGTCTTGGCAATCGTGAAACCAACAGAAAACGCAGCGGCAGTGTAGTATTTCTAGAGTGCCGGCTGCCTTTTAAAGCAAACAAGTATCGAGTTTAAAAATTTTTTCACCTCAATATTGAAGAGCACATATCACAAAATCTAATGTACTACTCTAGAAATTGCCTCTCCAAAAAGTAACCTATGCAATGATGAAGAATTTACTCGTTTCAGTCTTAACATTTGGAGTAAGACTAAGAGGAATACGAACAATAAAAAACAAACAAATTAACTTTCATTTAGTGTTGTTAGGAATTAGATTTAAAGTTGTAGTGCGGAGTTCAGAAGACAACAATCATAAACTCTGGCTCAAAACCCACGATGCTCTTTTATCTTGTGTATAAACAAAAACGACAAAACTTTTAAAAATGTTTTCTTCAAAGTTACTTAATTTGGATCACTAGTGTTCTGCTTTTCTTCTTCTTGTCACTGTGGATGTCGTTGAACATCATTTGGGAGACACATGACCAGCAAAGCTCGCCAGCTTGTCTTTTACCAAACTGGGACGTCTCTGTGTATATAATAATGTTTTATAATTATTTTACTACCTGTATCGGAGACTAATTACAAAACGACTGTAAACTATAAAGAAACAAAAAAACACTAATGCTATAATTAACAGGGCCAAGAAATTCATCTCATGTTTGTTTGTCCTGCTTGCATCTCCTTTCCCAAACCCTGTGATAAAAAAATTTTTGAATGAAGAAATGAATAAATATCTTGACCACCCACCTGTGGAGTTTAGTAATTTTTTTCTTTTGTCTAAAAAATATACGATGTACATGTTTGTGGTTGTATGCGTGAACCTGATAACCGACACGGATGTGAAACAGGTATTTCTGTTCAAACTCAAAGTTAGACTTTTAGTTCTACAAAGAACATATACATGTAGAAGGTGAAAGCATTTGGGGCCTTAAAATTTCTTAACTACAACTATTTGATTTCATATATATGTAATACAGCACATTATGGAGTAGGCCTTACTTGTGGAGTTGTTAGTACAGTATCTCATTTTTTAATGAAAATGTGGGCTATTAGGTTTATGAATAGGGCCACAGACATGTCTATGAGACTGATAAGACGTCGTAGGTGGCAAAGTATTTTAAGAAATAACATTGAAACTAACAATACTGTCATAGTGATGTGATGTAATAATTTTCTCTTCAATTGTATCATAATGCTTTGTCATAAATCTTAAGTCAATTGATGAAGAAACATGGAAACAGTCACACTCAAAATCTGTTGATTGTGATGCGGAGCATAATTTTTATCCACCATCACAACTGACAGATTTTCATTTCTTTTAAATTAAATGGTAAGGTCTTTTTGGTTAAAATTTTCATCACTACAAAATAATGTAGTTTGAGATGGATAGAAGGCAAAAGCTTTTTAATGACAGCCTTATTTTCTTTAATATGCCTTAAAATACTTTGTCCATCACCTCGAATGAATGACAGAATTGCGACCTTTTGATACTTACAGGCTCATAGTCATATCTTAAGTCTGGTTTTAGCAAGTGGGATGTTTGAAACTTTCAGTTTCATTTGAGAAAAAAGCCTTTACACTACATGTATTACAGTTTTATTGAAGATTTATTCTTCCTTTCTCTATACTGTGGAAACCTCATACATGTACAATGTAAATTCACATCTCTCTGGACTGGAGAAAAATTCAAAGTTAGTGAATCTGAATTACATGTATATAATTTAAGTTCGAGAATAAAGTTAAAAAAGGTGAAAAAAAAATTCCATGCCTTTACTTGTGTTGTAAACTCTGCCCTTGACAAATGAAATGCAGTATCTCTCAGATGCATATACTGCACTTTGATTGTCACAAGTAGAATTTATTGCACTTTGTAGAGAAGGGGTCTGTTGGACTCATTTAAAAAAAAAATTGTTAGATACTGAAGAAAATGTATTTTTAAGATTTTCCAAATGCACAGGAATTAAAGAATATACTGTTTAGTTTTTCTTGTAAAATTTCTAGTGCCCAACCTTTAAAATCATTTAATCAATTGCTCTATGGCTGTACGTGTCAAAATCAATTATTAAGAAATAAAATTTTTTGCCTCATGATAATTCAAATCCTAAGGGAATGGACAAAAATTTCAAATGAACTTGAGGATTGGAATTATAGCCTACTTCAAGAATCAAGTTGCTCTTGTGCAAACACATCCCATTTTCACCTGACCTTTCCATATACTGACCACAGATGCAAGTTTTCCAATTTTTTGCAGGAATTCCCCCCATTTTTAAGCAGTTTTCAGTACCCAAAAAAACAGGAATGTTAACAACATGAAGACTTTCAAAATTTGAAAAAAACAACTTGAAAAAGTTTAGCTTCATGCTTGTTTGGCTGTGGATGTCTTTGTTATCCAATGAGGACAGATACAGTTGACTATACCTTGGAAAGCCAATCGAAATGAGTCTTAAGTCGAAATTGGAAGATAATAAGATATGTATGACAGAGAAGCTTATTTTCTTTACATTCAAATACATGTACAACACACAGAAAAACTCTATCATTCTTTTTTGTAAAGTTCCAGCCGTTTAAAGCAAGCAGGGACAACTCCGTTAAGACTTGTAAAATTTCAGAAAGCGGAGAAAGTTGCATTTAAAATTTAGACAACTTCACTTATATTATATTGTATAAAAGCCTTACCAACTATGACATTTAAATCAAACACACAAAACGTGAAATTTCATTATGAATCAGGTGTGAAAACTGTTCGCAGGCACAGTGGAATCCACTTAAGATAAACCCAGACCAGCCACACCTCAAAATCGAAAATCAGAATGATTGAGCTAAAAAATTAGTATTCAGGGTTAAAAGATCTGTAGGTACTCACAAACTCTGACAATTTTTTTTTTTAGTAAAAGCACTAACAGTTCAGTTTTTATGCAGCCATCATAATTTAAATTGTTTAGAAAAAAAAGAGAGGAAAAAATAATGGTTAAAAAACTACCAAGCTCCATAATACAGTAGGCCTACCATAAAGCATTTTGGTACGTACTTGATAACAACTTTCAGATTGCTGAAAAAAGTGACAAACACTGGAAATCAACTATGAAAGTTGGCTCCATGGGCAGTAGTTGCCAGGCACTAAAAAATCAGTAATTTGTGATAAAAATCAGAAAATCAGTATTTTCTAATATTTTGGCAAAAAATCAGTATAATATTGATTTACGAGGGTGAATCATTAAGTAATGAGAGTGACCTTCCTGTTTGTAAATGCGCGACCTTTGGTGATCATGTCACATATGAAAATGATCATCAGCTTGTGTACTCTCGAACCAAATGAAAATAGTCCATGTGACGTTGTCACTATCCATTTTATGACGTCATGAAAACATGCGGTGAATAGCTCTGCAGCAATCAAGATGGAGTTCACTAAGGAAAACATGCGATTCTACGTTTTCATACTCTGTAAACTTGGTGAATCCGCAAAGCTGATCCATGTAACTTTGCAGACTGTCTGTGGAGACTGTGCTTGTTCTTATCAAACTGTTTGCCGTCAGGTAAAGGAATTCAATGAAGGTAAAAAAAAAACCACTTTCCGATTGCCCTCGTCCCGGGCGACCAAAATCATGTGTGAACGAGCAGACTATTGCTTCTACCAAGAAGGACATTGATGAAGATCCCCACATCTCTGTGCGAGAATTAAGCGACACCAACGGCCTTTCGTATGGTACAGTTCATACCATCATAACTGAACATCTCCGTATTAGAAAAAGGTATGTGCCCGATGGATACCCCCATTTGTTAACGGTTGATCAAAAGAGAGAGAGGGTTCGTTGTGCAACGGAATTGTTGAATATGTTTGAACCGAATGGGCCTAAAAGGCTTTCCGACATCGTCACCAGTGATGAAACTCGGTTCCCCTTCTTTATCATCCCACCGAAACGCCTCAATCGCATGTTGGTAAATGGGCAAGAAGACAGACCCGTCGTGTTGCGTCCAGGATTTCAAAGCTAAAAGAGAATGTTTACGGTATTCTTCAATTACAGTGGCCCACTTGTAGTTGACATTTTGCCTCAAGACACAACAATGACTGCCACATATTATGTCCAGAATGTGCTTTCCCAAGTGAAATCAGAAATCAATGAGCAGCGACCAAAGGTTAGCACCTCCAGGACCTTGCTTCTTCATGACAATACAGGTCCCCATAAAGCAAGGGCCACAACTCAGTTACCGCGGGAGCTAGGTATTCAAGTATTGCCACACCCCGCCTACAGTCCCGACTTGGCACCATGTGACTTCTGGTTGTTTCCAATTCTGAAGTAGGCCTACAGGCTAGCTGGACGGAAGTTTGACCGCATTCAAGACCTCGCAAAAGCAGTGAATTCAGAGCTGCGGACCATACCGGACGAAGATTACCAAGGCGTGTTCAGGAAGTGGCAGATCAGGCTGAAACTTTGCATAGAGACCCATGGAGATTATTTTGAAAGACTGCGAAAGTTTCATGTACGTATCATAAACAGTTTAGAAAATACAGAGCAACTCTCAAAACATATTGATCCACCCTCGTAATCTGTATGAATGGCAGGTATATAAACCCTATTTAAGATGAACTTTGGCTTAAGATAAACTACATGTAGGTTTTTGGTCCCTTTCATTTTTTTTCTCTATAATGATGCTGCCTAATAGTAATACAAACTGTGGATGAAGCAAACTTTTTATTTGGGCCCCAAGAGATTTATCTTGAGAGGATTCCTCTGTAGTTTTAGTTTCAACATCTTAAGATAAAAGAAAATTGGCTTTTGAACATGCACCTAACTTTGAAAGTCTAATATCTCAAAACTAGGCTTAAAAACTAGGATAAAATGCATGATACATATCTTAAAAAAGAAACGAAACCCAGCTGTGTTTGAATCGTGATCCATCATATGGTGGGTTTAGACACCGAAGATTCTTTAAGGGCAACTGGTAAGTACCAGTATCAAGTTGCAGTCTTCATAGAGGTCGTGCTAATTTTCTTGCTTTTTATATAAGCCGCTTTCATCCCTCGGTGACAAACGCAGTAATTCTACTCAGAATGAGAGCCACCTCTACGCATGTTTTGGGATGGTATCTTTGGTCACTGACTGTCGTTAATCATAAGCTATTCAGGAATAGAACAAGTGGGACTGCTAGGAAACCGAAGGAAAACTTTTACAAACTTCAACATAAACTTCGACTGAAGAGAATTGAATCCCTTCAACTTCGATTTAAGAGAATTGAATCCCTTCAACTTCGATTTAAGAGAATTGAATCCCTTCAACTTCGATTTAAGAGAATCGAATCCCTTCAATTTCGATTTAAGGGAATTGAATCCCTTCAACTTCGAATTATGAGTTAAAATTTAACAACAGTGTTACCGAATTTCTCATTTTTTAAGGTCAATTTAGATTTTTCAATCCATTTTTTGTTTATTGCACTTTGTGTGTCCATGTCCACTTTTAAATACATGTACATGTACAAGATACAATGTTAGGCTCCTTTTCAGGTTGTTTTTTTTTCTTCAAAATCATTTGGCATCTCTGAAAAAAAAGCCAAATAAAATAAAGACAACTTTCACTTATAAAACTTTGAATAAGAAGAAATTCAAATCGCAAGACTTTGATTTCGGAGGTATCCACTGTGATATAATTAGAATCAAACAAATTAGCCAGAACTGGCTTAAATTACATGCTGATGTGATGTGTGTTTAGCTTTCTCTCTCTTTCTTACTTGGATCTTAAGAAAGAAAACCACCAAAAAAATTTTTTTTCCGTACAGGCATTTGTACTTTCAGACTCGAGTAACTAATAATCACTTTAGAAGAAAATTAAACGACAAAATAATTACATCTACCTAATAAAAAGAAGACTAAGACCGAGGCGGTAAAAGCCATTTGCAACTGGTTGTTATGATAGATTGGCTTAACCCATTCACTGCATGCTGAGTAGGAATGGCTGTCTACTTCAACCAACATGCCCAGTAGGAATGACTGTCTACTTCAAGCAATAATACAAGCAGATCTCAAAATCTACATTGCTTCCTGGTTTGTTTTAGTTTCAAGGGAGACAATCTGAGCAGTTTACACGATTAACGTTTTTCCTCTTCTAGTTTTGTCCCTTTGACGATCCATGAACATTTAAGACCTGAGCTACAATGTATATGTATAATAAAATGTAATAGGCATACTTTTGAGCAAGGCTCGGACCCCTCTTTAACCCAATCAATGCTAAAGCCAAGGATATAAAACTTTGAAAAAAATTCTAAAAAAAAAATTATGATCAAAGGTACTCAACTCATCATTTTTGGAGTTATGTGTACTTAGTTTTTTGTGTTATCTCCCTTGGATTGATAAGTTTAGGGGCCTTCTCTTCTGCTAGAAAGTTTTTTCATTATTTGGAGGATATTTGTCACATTTGCAGGCATTAGCGTGGAATTCAGTCGGAGTCAGACCCAGGTTTCATAGTAACTTCTTCTCTTTAGGCATATTCAGACTGAGTGTACAAGTATCCTGCTTGAACATTAGCCTGTATTTAATGAAAGTTTTCATCAATATTGTGTTTATAATTTTAGAGAAAATGAAGCAGTGAGGGAACTATGCCTGATTGCAAACTGTAAAAGAAAACCATAGGCATAACTTCCAACCCCTGATCAAGCGGTTCCAATACCGTACTATGAATATTCTGTTGTCACAATTTCCCAACGCATTTCAGTACTTCATACGAGACCAAGATCTTACAAAGATAACATATATTGATGTGACCCGCATTTGAGATGGTCCACTGCAAAAGTTGCTATGTCTTTTATGTTTGAATTGCCCCTATTATCAATTAAGAGCTTTTCAGGAAAGTTTTGAGTTTATTCTCAAAGATCTTAACTCATTGTGTGGAAAAAGATTGCCCATAACTTGTAGTGACTTTCTCATCAACTCATAAAATTAAAATGCTTTAGAATTTACTCCCATTTTGATTTGTACTGATCCCATGGTTGTATTTACAGCTGTCATAACTAGTTTCAGTATTTGAGGTCTGATACCATTAATCAACTATTTTGATAGCCATTGTCGTACTAAAACACTGAATTTCGTACTATTTGGCACCTCTTTATGGGGAATTCAGTCCATCTTGATCTTATCTGAAAAATTAGGCAGTTGCAAGTATTTTGTTTTGTGTTTTTTCCTTTGTTCACTCTTAAACATTACATCTTTATGTAGATCTACGTCATTCAAGACTTATATTCTTGATTCAATCAAGGAAATGACGGCGTAAAGAATTCGTGCAAGCATTATTTTTAAAGTGCTAGAAATAAAAAATTGTGATGTTTTTTGGTTTTTTTTTTCTGGATGTAAATTATTTTTTTATCGTAACAATTAACATCTCCCCTCCCACTGCTGATGGCAAACTCATCGTCTTTTCTTTGCAATCTTGATTTGATTCATTACCATCCTCTTGATTCATCATTCATCATCATAAACGTATTCCAGCTTGGGTCAAGTTGTGGAATTTAAAATTCCCATTTCAGAGTTACAATGTATTTGCGTAGACTGAAGGCCTATGCTCCGTAAAAGTTCTTTAAGTTTAAAGCTGAGTTTTGATAATTATAGGCCTATTTAGTAAGGTAACAATTTAGAGAAATCTGATATTGAAAAGAAATACCTGTAAGCTATGAAGTTTTATCCGAGCGAATTATCTGAGCAGTGAGGGATTTTTCAAAAAATTATAATATGCAAGAAGCTGTTTTTTTTTGTTTTGTAAAAATACTTTTGAGAAATGAAAATGAGAATGATAAATAATAACAGCAATGAAACTAAATTGAAGCTCAAGTTTTACACTTGAGACCACAGATTCAAGAAGCAAAATTTTCAGGCCTCTATTTTGGAAAGCCAAAAAGACGGGTTTCACAGAAAACTTTGGAGAGTTCCGGAGAAATATGACAGAATGATTGGGTCCAGCTCAGACAGATGTTACAGTAAATTGCACCAATAAAAAGAGGGCAATTTTTTTCCTAAACCGATTATTCTTTTTAAAAATTTGAATTTGCAACAAAAATTTTGTTTTAGATTTGATTGGTTTCATTGGTAAGACATTTTCCTCTCAAAGATTTTCAGTTTACTAATTTTTCTTGAATCAAATTTTTAAAATTAAAAAAATTTCACACAACCACATGTGAGGCAACCACTCAGGGGGTTTAACATACATCAGCACATGTAAATAGTGGAGGCAGCCACTGGCAATCAAATGATTGAAATATTACATATTAGAGAGGTATGAAATTAGCAGTGGATAGACTTAGGCTTTCTGGTGCTTCGAATCATACCAAAGACAGACGTTTTGGGCATTTCCACTAGAAAGCCTACGTCTATCCACTGCTAATTTCATGTACTTTATAATCTTTCAATCATCATTACATGTAATAGGTTGTACCAACAATTTCTAAAACTGTTTATTCTGGCCTTTGAAGAGGTTAAAAATTTTATCTCTAGATTATCTATATCTAATCTAATCTTATCTTGAATTACATGTATTTCACTTTGAAAAAAGAAAAAATGGGTTTGCTATACTTATAGGCCTATAGCAAATAAGTTCATTTCAAGGCTCTAACTTTAATAAAATGGTCTCACTGAGCGACTGCCTACCAATTTTTCAAGATGGTAGGCAGAACACACGTAAACAAAATATTTTCGCCTGCTTTGTTTGTTGAAGTCTGGAAATCTTGATTAAGAGTTAAAAAAATTTGAATTACATCTAGAAATCAATTTAAAAATTAAATAATCTAGCTGTAGAGATATATATAGAAAATATCTTGATCTAGAGTCTGTAATACACCTAGACCTACACTAAGTCTGGGGCGCCGTTTTTTTTTCCATTTTAGGCTCGGTGTTATCCTTGTTTTTTTCTCTTCTTTTTCTCACCTTAAGGCCTAAGCTCTACATTTCAAGTTTTAGGTCATTGCCTTTGTTATTCAATATTGGTTGATTCATAACCTTCCAAAATCTGCTGGTTTTTTTTCTTTACATCAAGAAACACCAACAGTAACAACAACATTTAGCACAAAAACATGTCTCGTTGCTCTGCTCAATGCCGAAGAAGTCAACAAGTAACAAAAACAAGGATTAAACTATCAAAGATAAAAAAATAACCACAAGATCAGCAAAAATAGTGTATAATTTTATTTTATTGGCATCTGATAAATGGTATATTACATGACCTTTAGGAAGGGAAAGGGAGGATAGAAGATGAAAAAAAAATGAACTAGCCAATTTTAAAGTCAATAATTCTTTTGTTTGTTTTTGAATCAGAGGTCTTTTCTAATGGGAAACAAGAATTAAAAAAGATGCGACAAGGGGGTGAGAGTGACTAGGAGTTATTGTTATTTCAAGCACTTGCGTGACAGAATGTAGGAATGGAATTTAAAAAAATAAAAGACCTAATTTTTTTTGAAGAACTACATTTTCACAGTATCATTTTTAATTGAATGTTTATGGCCCAGGAATAGAGAGTGTAGACCTAGTCAGACAAAGTCTCTAGGAGCAGCTAATTCAGTTTGAAATATCAGAATTTTGAGTTTAAAGATAGTTGACAAAATACTAGTAGTAGGATATATCAGAATTTTGAGTTTAAAGATGGTTGACAAAATACTAGTAGTAGGATTCTAAAATTAGATTCCAAGTTATTCATAAATTTGAGGAACCAGAGTTCCAGTTAAAGTGAACTTCACTGCATGGCATTGAAAACCATTTGAAGAGTAAATACGAGGCTCTTTCAAGGGGCATGGTTTATGCTCTGCCTGATGACATTGACAGAGCCACTGCTATATCTCCCTGAGGGGGCCTCTGACCTAAATCTTGTTGGTAGCTCTCAAAACTTTTGTTTTCCCCTAAATATTCACCTTGCTATGGATTTCACAAACCTTATGATTATTATTATGATGGACGTAGTTAGAAGATGAATAAATGCCGATGTTCAAATATCATGTCAATAAAGGGGAAAACCATGCATTCTAGATAATAACATTGAATCAAATTATTTTTTTTTTGCCATTAGTTTTAAAATTGAAGTCTTAGATTTATTTATAGGTAGGTCCTGAGTCAGTTTGAAAAAAAAAAAAAAAAGGTTAAAGAAATTTTTATTCCATTAAGACATTAGTCCAATTCTGTAGTCTAGCCAGTGCTGGGGTGAGAAAAAAAAACTCCACAAAATAATAATAGGTTAAGGGGGGGAGAATAGGATACCTGTCGTTATGCGGTCGGTGAGAATTACAAATGACATAACAAACCAATCAAAATGAAATGAAAGTTTTGAGTTATTGCACTTTCCCTCCAACAACTTCAAAGAGGTGGATTTTCTCCGCGGGGGTGAAAAAAAAAACTTCATTCTTCAAAAAGCATTTGATCAAGATGAGGATAGTAAAAATGTTTTTCAAATAAAAAAAAAAGGGTGAGTGACTTAGCTTATTCTTGAAAACATATGACTAAAACTTTGTGAAAGAAAACAAAGAAAGAGAGCGTAAAAAAAAAAAAATCAAATTTTCCATAACATCTTTAAGAAAATTAAAAATATATCCAAGGAAAAAAAAATAGAAGAAATTGAAGACCAAAATTTTAGTTAACTATTCTTTAAATTGTAATAAAAAAATCTTAAAATAAAAAAAAAAGAGAAAAACGTTGCTTAATAAAAGAACCAAAGCTACATGTTATAACTAATCTACTAAATGCATCTAATTTGTAGAGTCAATATGCAATAAAATCATTGAATAAAATGTTCACAAAATGAAAAGGGCATAAAAAATCATTACAAAATATTTTTTTTTTGTGTTTTTTTTTTCACTTTTCACAAACAAAAAGTGAAATATTGTCTATAATCATCAAAAAAGAGTATAAAGTGATAAAAAATGAAAATAAGGATATGTGTTCATGTAAGAAATAAATTTTTCAAAAGTTAGTTGACCGTGAGTGGTCGGCCTCACAAAACGCCCATGACATGTGTGGCAGAGTGATATGCGCCAAGGGGGGATAAACAATGAAAGAGTTATCAATTTTAGGGGGAAGAGAGAGAGGGGGTGGGGGTGGAAACAGGAAAAGTTAACAATTTTGTTCTTTTTTTTTTTTTAAAATATTAAAATGCCATGTGCAGCTCATCATTACAACATTGGACCCTTAGCTTCAACTCCAACACAGAAAGCTTTTCCTGCAATCAGAGACAGATTGAAAAAAAAAACCTTTCTAAAACATGTGTCGGCTTTCAGATATAAATCGTGATCTTTGACCTGTATACTAATCTTGACAGCACTTTGACTTCTCGAATAGATAGTAAAAGTAAAATCTTAAGACTAAAAGTCTTTCCTTATTACTGAGGTTAAAAGAGTTTAAATGAAAAAAAACAACCAAACTTTAAATTCAGTTCTGTTGTAATTTTTTACATGTGGATTGAGCTAATTTCTTGTTTACACTCGGAAACAAACTGAAAAGGTAGCGACTCTTAATTCAGATTAAAAAAAAACCAACTGATAGAAATATATTGGTCGAAAGAACATCTTGTATTTTTTCGTATGATGGTGATATATGCTACCAGAGTTTTGATCGACAGTCAAGCATTAAGTACATTTTGCTGCAAAACAAAACACGAAATAAAAACTCTTCAGTCATTTAAACACATGGGGAGGGAACAAAAAATATGAGACAGTTCAAATTGTTTCGTATGTACATCATTGTAAAAAATTTAAGAAATAAAAAAAATTACACATAAGTCCAAAATGTTCATGAATTGACACAAGTGCGTTTGTGGGTTTGTTTGGAAAAAAAAGGGGGGTGAGGGGGGGGGGGCGCTAAAGCCTTTGATCTAGCCTTTAAAAAAAAAAAAAGAGAAAAAAGAATTTCAATAAATTTATCATTCTATACGCGTAGGCAATTGCAAATAGTTCTCAAAAAGTTAAAAATGTGGTTTCAAAAGATTTTTGTTTTTCAATCTACATTATTTCTTTCATCTTGAAACAATGGAATCCAAGAGCTTTACAACAAAAAGAAGGAAAAAAAATGTTTGTCACCAATACGTTTGAGCAACATGGCCGACAAGCCCGACAGTGATAAAGCATAAAAAAAAACATAAAAGCATAAAATTTTAAGAAAAAAAAAGACGAAAATTCACTCATAAAAATCTCTCTATAAGCATCAAAAATAACCTTTGTTTTTTGTTTTTTTTGGGTTAGATTTGATATTTTCCGACGGCAAGGTTGGTATTGTTTGATTTAGAAACTTTTGTGACCCGAATGGGCGAAAAATCAATTAGCAAGTTGTCAACAGGATAACTTTGATAAGTTGAAACAAAAGACGGTAAAATTTATTCGCAGAATGGTAAAAGATATTTTTATTTTCATTTTCTAATCGACAAAAAAAAATAATATAAAAAAAATCTTGATCCGAATCTCGTTACGAAATGCCATCTCGTATCATTAGGAAAAGAAAAAAAACAAAGTGTGGTAACAAATAAAAAAAAAAAAGATTAAAAAACCAGTGAAATACGGCAAAAGCCAGCATGTATATCAGATCCTACAAAATATAGTGTTGCCACATGCAGTAGCGAAGTTATATATTGTCAGAGAGCAAAACAAAATATTTCTATAGTAGTCATGGAAATTGAAAAATAAAGTAATATTTGTACATCATCATTATTATTCTTCATCATCATCATAATTATCATCATAAAAAAAATAGCATTATCAGATTTATAGTAGTAATAGTTGTTATAATTATCATCATCCTCATCATCATTATCAGCATTATCATAAAAGTATAAGATATAAGCGCAAATTTATACATCAGAGGGAGTTAATGTCGGCTCAAAATTGAGCACTTTAAGTAGAATTTATCAATAAATAAAATACACTAGGCTGAGATTCCAGAGTCCAACAATGTAAAAATTAGAGAAGAACGCCAGCCGGTGTTTAAAAAAAAAAAAGCATAAAATTGTCATAGCATTTATTTACAGTATATGCTTCTAACCAAAACCACTGGTAAAAGAGAAAATAAATTTCCTTTTCATATTCGTTAACGGGCAATTCTTGATTGTAAAATTAAAAGTCGTTTCTTTTTTTAAATTAAAAAAATAATCATAGATAAACTTGCCCTATTGTACAAGGTGTTCGAACTTATTCCACCTGCAAATTGTCACAGAAAGGAGCCCAATAAAATAAAAAAAAAAACGTTGATGAAAATGAATGAGAGAACATTTTAAAGATTTACATCAGAAGTTAAATTGTGAGAAAATTTTGAATTTTTTTGTCTTTGTTCAAAAGTTACCATAGCATGATCAAGTCGAGAAGCTTTCATTGAAAAATAAAAAAACCAAACCAGCATTGGATAATTAAACATTCTGTTTTGTTCATGATGAGAGTAATGGATTCGAAGCTTTCAATGAGATGAACATTATCAAGAGAAAAGTTCAAGCCTCCCAAGGCTGCGGTAAAATGTTGTCAAAGTACATACATGAGGTGATAAATATGGAAATGTTAAATAGAATATTGTAAGTTAAGTATGATATTATTGAGGCCTTGAGGTCAACAAGACTGAGATTGTACAAGTTCGAAAAACCCACATTTTATTAAAAAAAAACAAAACAAAAACTAACAAAAACAGAAGGAAAAAAAATTCATTAAAAATAAAAATAAAACTACACTGCACGAACACCATGTGAGAAACCTAGTCCTAACAATGCCATACGTTAAACGATTTGTGATCACAATTAACTTCAAGACAATAAATAGCACTACAGAATTTTTACCCGCTCAAAAAAGTTAGCATCACGGCTGACCTTTTTTTTTGTAACAAAAAACTCTATACAGTTATAATAATATGTACTTTCAATATTTATATCCAACTTCACAAAAATTTACTACAGTAAGAAGAAGGGAGTTAAAATTTTAACCCAAGATTTTTACAGTATATATTTATATATATATAAATGTGGGCACACACACCTACAAATCTATCAATACATTTACATTGTCCAGTTAGTAAATCAGTTACAAATGAAGCTCTAAGTCTTTTTAATAAATAGATAACACTCCAATGCAGACGTTAAAAACGGGGAACTAAATAGAAATTTCCAGAGGACCATAAATCTAAGCCAATTAAAAAAAAAAAAACCCAGTTAGGACGCCATTTACTCTCGCCACCGACTCATCAGCTCGGCTCTAAGAAGAAACTAGAGGGCGAGAGCGTGAACGAGAGACACTGAATACTCATGAAGGACCAGCCACTAACATGCCAGCTATCCTCTCGGTACGAGTCACATGCAACAACAGATAAGAATCACATGCAAGGATCTTTTTTCTTTCAAAAAAAAAAAGGCCAAATCAATAATCATTATTTCAATTTGAAAAAAAATTTTTAAACATCATCTTTTATTACATGAGCCATAACAATTTTTTCCAATAACGCAATGAAGCAGTCCAGTGAAGTTTGTTTTTCTTTTTTTTTTTTTGATAGTGAAAACAGATAGGTATGATGAAAGGAACAAAGCTGTGTTTGAAACAGCTTAAAACTTTCTCGAAATTTTTAGGAATAACGATTGTCTCATTTCCATTCCATCTAGAATTTCACAAATTTTTGAGGACCTGGTTGTTCTTCAGTGGAAATGTGCTTTTTTTCTTGCAAAATAGATAAATAAAACAACAAAAAATTGAAAAGATTTAGAAGTCATCTTTGGTTGTTCATCTACAGCTAAAATTTTTGTGGCACTTTAAGGAACAACATTTGCAAGTCTGTCCATCTAGAGAACAAACTTTTCTTGCTTTACTCTAAACCATGAAATTTTAACTGTTGGATGGTTAGCTCTAATTTGTACTATCCGAATTAACCATAGATTTAAAAAAATTGCTTCTAACTTCAAGCTAAACCCTAGAGCACCCTGACGGAGAGTACTAATGTAAGTTTGAAACCAGCATGTTGAGACAGTGACCTCCCCACCCCCCTTACCCTACCCCAGACACTTTTCAGTACAAAATGCAGTAGTTCAATGGACTAAACTTTAAACAATGACAAAAATTAAGCCAAAAAAAACCCCCAAAACAAAACAAAATTGCGACGCCGGCAGGGACTAGCTTGGACGTATGATTGCCTTTTTTAACATAACAATAAACAAAAGCACCAAATTTAAAAAAAATTAAGGAAAACATGAGACCTTGTGTAGAGAGCAGAGCATAACAATATCTCAATTTGATCTAAAAACAATCCTAGTTCAGCTGTTTAAGATCTAGGCCTTAGACATAGCAATAAAAATTTTTCAGTAAAGTCAGAATGAAATGAAAAGGTAAAAAAGAAAACAAAAATTGATTAAGAATTTCATGAAACTGGTTCTTTCAAAATTGACTTTTTTTCCGCTACTTCTTGGCAAGAAATCTAAAAAAATACATGTTCATCTTCAAAAATACATGTCAGTGAACATAAAAGCAAGAGGTGTACAAATAAAAACAATACTCTAAAAATTTCACGACTGTGTCTCCTCCTCCCTTAAAGAAAAACGTGTTGACTAGTTCGTAGCAGTCAAAAATACAACTCTGCTGCAAGCCACGAGTCCACAATAAACAGTCCATCAGAACTGACCAATTCTCTCCCCTTCATCGCGGGCCATTTTTTCTCAAAATGTAGCTCCCTCGCTCTTCCCTCCACAGTTTCCATCGCCCAATGTCCTGAAACTCTGTTAAAAAAAGGTCCAAAGAGAAAAAAAACCGTTAAAATTTTTTTTTGCTTATAGTGTATTCCCTTGCAAAAGAAAAATTTTTCATGGACTTATGACGGCACGGTCTAAAATGGTGAGGTCATAGGTCAGAACCTCACGAAATCTCAGAGCTTCGGGGTCACCTGTGTATAATAATTGTGTGGTGAGTTATGGAAAAAAAAAAGGAAAAGATTTTATTTTAATTTTCTGGTCTTCGCCACCCTAAGCAATTATTACATAGAATGGACAAAAAATGCTGTTGTAAATCTTTCCTGCTATATCTAATTTTTATAACCTAAAGAGGCATATACAGTCTGAAAATGGATGCAATTGGAGACAAAGGGGCAGCTTCCTTCTGCT
>BMAT01005083.1:14641-28588 GCA_019649035.1 Elysia marginata
TCAGCCGGTCACATTATACTGACACCGACCCAACCAGTAGAGAGGGAGAAGAGGAAGAGGAAGAAGAAGAAGAAGAAGAAGAAGAAGAAGAAGAGGAAGAAGAATTTTTTAAAATGTTTATTCAGTACAGTAAGGCCTTTGGCTCACAATGGAATAACAATTGCAAACTTTAACATACATTTGATTTTCCATGTACCAAATGAAAATAAAAAAAGAAGAATACAAAGAACGTCTTTCTAAACAGGTATTATACATACTTTTTTCAGCGGCCAGATGCCTCTTCTAGAAACTAGTGATAACAGAGAAATCCTATGTTTCCGTGGAGAAACTTTGCACTCAGAGCCTATCAAGAGTACATTTCAAATTCATGACTAAGGAGCAGAAGAATGTTTTAAATTTTTGTTTCTAATTGATATTTTTTAATGATGAAACTTTAAAACGGTAAAGCTCACAAAATCGTGTTTTTTGAGACGTTCTGTTGTCTTACCGACTTCTCCCTTTCCCAACATAGACCTACTCACAAAAATGAAAAAAAATATATCCACTGGAAAACAGAGAGACAGAGAGAGAGAGAGAGAGAGAGAGAGAGAGAGAGAGAGAGAAAGAGAGAGAAATTGGCATAAAAGAAAACAAAAATTTACATGAAAATCGTTATCTTCTTTTTCCCAAATGTGTACAGTTGGCTTCAACTGGCATTTTTAGTTCATACAAAACCTTGATCCAGGATATTGTAACCTACTGTGTGAGTTTTTTAAATTTAATTTTGCTATTACCTTACTCAGTCAAAACTTAATCAATTCACCTTTTAAGTCTAAATATCTTCAACTCTTTCTATCTTTGTGTATTCTTAACTTTTTTGATAAGGCAAGTTGTTAACCTAAGTATTCGTATTTACATTTTGTGAATAGGAATTCTCGCGTGCCGTCTCCGTATTAGTCTATCAAACTTTGAAAGTGATTTTAGAGATAGAGTGTGAACACACAATAACTACTTGTACCTCTACTTTATTTTTTCTCTCATTTGCTCTTTTTGCTTCTTCCATGACTTGCTCTCTTATTCTTTGCATTTTTTACATTAAACACACACAAATACTATCCCCCCCCCTCTCTCTCCGTCTCTTTCTCTATCTCTGACTTCTTTACGTCTCAGTCAAGCTCAATGAAACTGCATAAAGTACGTCGTAGCGTGGTAATGAAATCTCAATAAACAATTATTTCTGATGCCATCTGATCTATACTTCCTATTGACGCAAGTTGAAAAATGAATGAATTTTTTTTCAGAGATAGAATTGTCATTATAACCAGGTCAAACAAGTGCAGTGTCTAGAATGAGTGAGTATCGGTTACAACTAAACAAAACTACAAAAGAAAGGCTGAAAATTAAATGCAGGCAAAAGTTTCCAGACATTCCATGTAAGATTCTAACACCACCTGATACTCCATTCACAACTTACAAGCGGTCAGTAGGCCTACTTTCCAAGTATCGTAAAAAATAAAATAGAGTACTGTAGAATGCAGGTTCTGGACAGTTATTACAGATTTTAAGCAGCAACGCGTGAGTATGACGAGAACGTCTGTGGGTCTATTTTTAGAAACTGGTTTCATTATTTTTATAGTTTCCTCGATCTGCTTTCCCGATTTTCACGTACGCGTAGTGAGACACGGTGCGTGTGCTAAAGGTCTCTAGTGTTAAGATTACAAGACGTTAATTTCTCTGCTCTAAGAATTTACGTTCTCAGTACATATGAAGAACTGCATTTAACAATTCATGTACTGTAAAATGAGGGCAAAGGTTCTTGATAGACCTTTGAAAGGTTCTAAAACTAGCTAATTTTTTCCGTTCACCGCTTTTATGCGCTTAGGTTCTAATAAGTACCGAAAAAAAAACAACCTCAAATGTATTCTAAAATGCGACCACAGATTATGGATAGGGCTTGCGAAGGTTCCAAAACTAATTGATTTTCCTTTCATAGCTTCTACACATCTGTTCTCTCTGAGTATCATAAGAGATCCCGAATATATTGTAGAATGTGGGGTAAGTCTAGTTCAAGACAACATTTCGGTCCAAAATCTTCTTCCAACTAACCTTTTTCATAGTTCACGCACAATATCATATTTGTCACAGGTTGTTGAATCAATTTGTCTTAAGAGATTCACATTTTTCAGTTCCCTCAGATAATTTTTATCTTCAGATTTCTTTAACGATCTTTGCAAAAAAAATTTAGTAAACGGTTATACTCAACCGATTAAAATTTGATGACAAATAATTGTTCCGCACAAGTAATTTTTAAAATGTTATATAAATGCGATCATTTCATTGAATATTTCTTTTTACTTTGCACAATATTATTTGTCTCTTTAGGCAGATTTATTTATCTTTGGAAAAAAACAGTGAGAAGTATAGGCCTATGTTTTACTTGGTGAGTGGCTTATTCAGCGAAGCCATGAGAGATAGGTTCTTACAGTTACAGTTAGATAATAGAGGCTAGGCCACCATGGTGGCCTAGAATAGAGGTCATTGTTGTGACAAAAACATCAGCCGATCGCGCAGGAACAAAAACTTAATTAGAGACCTTTAGCACACGCACCGTGTCTCAATACGCGTACGTGAAAATCGGGAAAGCAGATTAAGAAACTATAAAAATAATGAAACCAGTTTCTAAAAATAGAGCGTCTGTGGGTCTATTTTTAGAAACTGGTTTCATTATTTTTTTAGTTTCTCAGTCTGCTTTCCCGATTTTCACGTACGTGTAGTGAGACACGGTGCGTGTGCTAAAGGTCTCTATTGACTTGAGCGAAATCACGTCGTGTAACACAGCTCACCTTCGAAAAAAAAGCGCTTTGCAGATTTCTTTTTTCAAATTATAAAATATAAAACAGTAGAAGAAAAAGGCTTAACAGATAAAGTCCTCCTCAAATGATTTTGAAGAACAACATTTTTAGATCGAGTGGAAAGTTTGTATATAGAATAAAAATGGAAAGATATTTTCTCTCCTTCCCGAAATGAGATCTATAATCATGCAATCCTTTTTGAAGCAGAGTTGTATTTGAGGAATCAAAAGCCAGAAGTTAAGTTTGTCGGCCTGTTAACCTGTAAAAAACCAGATTATTTTTAACATCCTGTCAGTTTTACAAAACCAATGCATAGCTAAGTGAATAGATTTGCAATCGTAAATTATCCAACACCGGACTAGTTTTTTAAACTAAAAGACTAGGCAGTTAACTCATTATTTAACAAAAACGTTAGAACAAAGTATATTTTTGAAATTTATGTAAACGAAATGCATTTATGAGGAGATCGCACCTTAACCAATAGTTAAAACTTAATGTTATGGCAATGAAACTAACATTATTTTTTACAAAGATTTGTCAAAGAGATACAGGAACACTGATTCGACGCCATATAAAATATGCTTATATGAAGACACATTGATTGAAAGACCTGTGCCAAATATATATAATATGCGTAAGCTATAATGAAAGCTATTCGAATAAAAAAAAAAAACATTGACTAAACATTTTGGGCCGCACAACTACTGACTTTTCTTTCGCAGCAAGGACTTGATGTCAGCCTATGTTATCAAATAATTACATTATTGTACAAAGAAAACTAAACCAATGCCAGTGTACTGAGCCGGAATTGTATTTATTCACTCAGCCTATGTTATCAACTGAGCACATTATTGTACAAAGAAAACTAAATCAATGCCAGTGTACAGAGGCGGAATTGTATTTATTCACTCAGCCTATATTATCAACTGAGTACATTATTGTACATAGAAAACTAAATCAAAGCCAGTGCAGAGCTGGTTCGGTCAAGACAGATTTGTGTTTATTCATTTTCATGCACCTTTTCGGAAATCTAAAAACAAGATAGAGGTTACATACACATGAAGTTACTACATTGTCGTCTTGTCCTCTGTTTTTTCGCCGTGTAAAATTGTATACGTGATCATGTCCGTTGTTTATTTAGAAGCTTAAGCAGATCACCAATAAAAGTTCGTATTTTTAATCCAAAGCTGCCCTTTTAATGCTTTAAAATAATGTATCCACAAGATTGCGCTAGATTATTTTCCAGATCCTGTACAAGTTGACATATCAATAGGATGACTTACATCTATTAGCGAATGCCTTTCAAAACACCCAAGTAGAGGTCCTTGTAGGGTTTATTGAAAGGTTTCCAGTAAAGAGGAATTTCGATTGATGACGCCAGAACCAGAGTTTAAAACCAGTCTAAAATTATACCGTTTCCGCATGATAATGTTACACACTCTTACTCTCATTGGTTTGTTTTTTGTGAATGTTAACTTTGCTTTGTGTTGATATAACTGTTTGTATGTATATAAAAATATGGATCAAGTCTTCCATCACCGAAGATAGTCTGAAGACTTTACATATTTGCCCCAAGAGGCCAATACATACAAAAGAAAAAAATATTAACTTACAATTCACAGCATTACGCCCCGGTACGACAGCCTGTTAAGCGCTCAAATACTAATATTCCATAAAGTTGAAGCGTTACGTTCAGCCAGATACCCACATACCCACGATACAGTCATGTCGGTGGACTGATGGAAGTTAAGATAAATTGCTTTCCCAAGGCAATTAAAAACTCTGTCGAAGTAGGGAATCGAACCCTCAAACACCAGATCATGAGTCCGAAGAGCAAGCCACTGAGCCATGCTACCCCACGTCCGTAAACGGAAAGGTTATGTTAGTGCCTCTTTTTGTTTGCATTGGCTTGGATGCTATACAAATACTATTGATACTTAGTGTTCTTATTACTAATGAACACACAAAGGGAGACATTCTTCAGCCTTTAAACGTTTTTGTTTTGATAGCGAAGAAAAAACTCTCTGGTCGCATTCCATTGCACGATCTTTGGTGTCAGTTATCTAGCCACCACACAATGTCAGCGAGCACTTAGAGCAGTGAAAAACCTCACCCTCTCACTATCTATTGAGCGCATGCATGACATACTGTGTGTGTACAGTTCAAGTCACATCAGCCCGCACGTCATGTGAGCAAATCGGTGCCTGGTTGCCACACAAAGACACCATGTGATGTAACGTGTTGTCACAGGATATTTCTATCTCTGTATCTTTCCGTCTTTGTTCAACCCTCCTTCCCTCCTTCCCTCTCTCTTTGTCTCTCCACCTTTCTGTCCCTCCGCCTCTCCCTATCCGCCTCTCTTCGTACCTTCTTCTTCTTCTTCTTGGATCTCTCCATCTCAATTATCTCTCTCTCTTTCTATCTCTGCCTGTCTCATCTATGCTCCGTATCTTTTCTCCTTAAACCTGGGCATATGTAAACGAGAATGTGTTATGATAAAACTACGCGATGCTAAATGCGCGCTTTAAAGTTAATAGCAAACTTTAACGTGTAGCTCGTTAGCAATGTATTTTGAACAGTGGTGAGAATAGTTTGGAAACAGTCTCTTGAATACCGTTTTGGTGGATTTAACAAATAATTTTCTGCAATGAAGAGTCTAAAACTTATTCTTATGGTAAAAACATGGCTCTGTCTTTTCTATGTATTTTGTGACTGTGGCGGCGGAGGAAAAAACATACAAGTAAGAAAAATGTCTGGTAAATGATCTTAGTTAAATTAAAATACTAATTTTGTTTTGTTTAAAAGAATTTAGAAAGAGAGCACGATAACACCTTGTCTTAGCGGCTACATAACACTTATTCAAGTGAATATTTTTTATAATGCAATCTGTGTTATCTAATATTATCTTCGCACCACGTTTTCTTTGACTAATAGACCCAGTATACAAAACAGAAAGCTTTTATAAAAGAAACAATCGCATAAAGTTATATATCCGAACTCTTGTTGATGTTGGTGCTTTTTATTTTTATGTCTAAAGAAGTGCTTAATTTATGTCATTTTAGGCACTGTTGAAACTTTTCTGATAGTAAAAGTTTTATTTTAAAGGTTCACAAATAAAATTCAGGAAACCAAATTCCCCCGAAAAAACAAATAAAAGCATTCATGATTAATACTAAGTTTGTTGTTTTTGGTTTATAAACACAAAACAGAGTTCTAAAAATTTAAGATTTTAACACAGGCACATGCAATACTATAGGGGTCCCTAAAACGCTCGATTTAAAGCCAGTTCCGTGATAACTACGGTTATGACAGTGTAAAATAACGCTGAGAATACAAGTTTTGTTGTCAACAACAGTCTTGAAGAAAGACAAAGTTCTAGATCTATGGTTTATATTTATATACGTCTGCGCCTTTTTAATTTGATACTAGTTCAGCCCCTCCAGGGGGTGAAGATAGACTTATTTAAAATTATAAAACTGTTTTTGCGACTATTAGCCATTTAGCCCTTCTACGAACAGTGAAAATGAGTTTTGATTCATTCAACAGATAACTAAAGTCATACCTATACTCAAAATCCATGATTACGGCAAAAAATAATCAAGTGTCATGGGTTATTTCAGGCTTGGAATTGTTGATATCTAGATCTATAGGTAATTTTACATCTCAGTATAGATTCGATGTAAATGGAATATAGATTTAGATATCGCCTCATCTTCATTTATGTGCAAAAGTGGACCATAAACTCCTTTACTTTGTGCTATTTTTATGCCAAAAATTCTGCATATTAAAACGCATGCTTAGTGTTTAGGTTCCACGTTATTAAATTTAACCATAAGAACTTTGGTAAACAAAAGCTCACTTTTATTCACTAGAAGGGGAATTTTAAAGACAAGGCGCACTAATAAAGTTTGCAACTTTTATTGTTTGGCCAAGACGCCCTTCTAGAACGAAACACGATGAAAGTTGCTTTATCTAGCTTTAACAATGGCTTTCCTTCGACTTTACAAAAGATGACGCTGATTGAGATTTTAAAGTCGAAAATCACTTCTCTTAAACATCACTTTGTTTAAAAATTATGCCAAGGCAAATCTTCAAAACACAAACTTTTTTATTATATGTGGGTTGTCTAGTATTTAGAATAAAGATATGGATGGTTTAGACCGGGAGCTCCATTATGAATTTATCTCGTATCAAAAAAGAAGACATAGACGGATTAGAACTTTGCTCCATCATAACAAGATTAGAAGAATAACCCGCTCTACGAACGGTGAAAATAAATTATGATTAACAAATCAATATTTGGACAGTGTTTGTAACACAACCTTAAGGTGGGTTTACACCTCTCTAAATAGGCATGTCAAATCAGAATGAACATCCGAACGGAATTTTTAGAGCACCTGAATGAGTAGATTATCCCCGGAAATTCCTTTTCGTTCTTATTTTTTGTTAGATTCCCACCCAAAAATGTGAGTTGAGTTTTTGAGGAGAATCAGAACGTGTAATGTATGGCGGGATAGATAATCATGTCGAACCTCAAATTTTTCAAACCAAATGGCGGTTCTTTTCACCAATGAATCGGGCTCGGCTTTACTTCTGATATGCACACATAAAAAGAAATTGCCAATCAACTGAAAAAAATAATGGTAAGCAAATTGTTTTGAATACAAAGCTAGACTTTGGGGAATCACGCATCATGATATAAATCTAAATGTCTTTGACACTGAAGATTCATTGCTAGATTAGATCTATTATATTCTAAGTACTTATAGGAGTGGCTTAAACTTCGTTTAGTTTCAATAACTACCCCGTGTAAGAGCTCCAAAAATGGGCGGAATCAGAAGATAGTTGCTATATAGTAGGATTCTACCGAAAAAATGTCATTCTGATTTTGCGTTTTAAAATCTTCCGTGTACATGCACCTTTAGTAAGGTTTTTCCCTTTGTTCTGCACATGAGTTATGAGTACGGATACCTATCTTTTCAAATGGGTTTTCGTTTGATAATTAGAATAGGGAATGAGATTTCAACAAAATTAACGGAACTTTCCTGGTGTCTCCCCGCTATCTTATGCATACAATCTTTTAAAATTTATGTGAAGATTTATTTTGAAGATAAACTTTTTATTAGCTCTATAGTTTTTAAGTTCTAGATGTCAAATCGTTTTTAAAAGTAAGAAACTTACCAATATAAGACCCTACAATCTAGGTCTAGATTACAATAACTACTATAGTATTTTGGGGTGTTGTCTTCTAGAAAAGGGACGCTACTCTTGTTTTACCTCTAATCTCATTCCCTACAGCCAATCTTTCACAAAAGATGGGAAGATGTTTTTGCTATCAACTCCCATAAGTTTTAAACAATACTTAACCACTCTTATTTTTTTTTTCCAAAAATGTTTATTAATGGAAAAACTGCTGGTCCATCGCACACAAACAAACCTGAGGTTCTACTTTTTTTTTTACAAAAAAATAACTCATTTTGAGAAATGATAAATGGCAAGACGCTACCCAAACACCCCTTTATGTTAATATATGACTTTCGTTATACGGTGAACTGTAACAGTTTCGAAGAGAACATGTGAAAAATGAGTTTATCAGTCCAAAATGCTGTTGGCTAATTTTTTTTCTAATATGTTGAGGATCTCAAACAGGATTTGTATATCGTAATATTAATAATAATAAAAATCTAATAATAATTGACCTACGCAAAAACTAACAGAGCATTTTTGAGCAATTAGTTCAATACGGATATGATTTCTTGATTAATTAGATATTGCTGTATTGCTGTCATGATTTTTTTTCATTTTTTCTTCTTTATCTTTAATTTAAGATCAATTTTTTACTTCAAATTATTTCATCTGCTCCATCCCCGGCCCACCAACGAATTTTTTTTTCTTCAGAAAACAGTTTCTCTTTCAAAAGACCAAGACTTTTGCAGTGAGAAGTGTTATTCTGGCTTAGACAAATGCTACAAACTTTGCAGTGGTGCCCCAAACATCAAAGATGCAACTAAGAGCTGTATCGACCACGGAGCAACCATTTTGAGTATAGAGTTTCCTCATGAACTTCGGTTTATTTCTGACCTTCTTGAAAAGGAAGCTCCCGGCAAGCCTATATGGCATATCGGAGGGAAAAAAATTAGAGGTAAATGGTACTGGCTTTCCACCAATGCGAAGAAGCAAAGACGATGGCAGGATTCATCTACCGTTGCATGGAGGAGAAAGATAAAAATACGTACTATCAAAAGGCGAAGGAATAGGAAAATGAAGTGCTTAACGTTACAGAAATGGTGGAAGGGGGACAATTTGTACCGGTTAACCGCAAATTGGTGCCGACACAGGAAAGGTATCAACTTCATCTGCCAGCAGCATAAACGTGTTTTATCCACTGTGGGCGAAATGAGTGTCTGCGGATTAAACACTATAGACCATGCAGCTCAACGCAATTTGCATAAAGACATGCTCACATACAAAATTATAGGAGGCAATGCCGTGCGGAGAGGAGAAATCCCTTGGCAAGCAAGACTTCTTACGTACTGGCCAATGGAGGATTTGAGTATACACGAGGGTGCGGCTATTATCATAAGCGAGTATTGGCTTCTTACTGCCGCTCATTGTTTGAACGAAGTGATGTCTAGACCTTTCCTGCGTATTGTCGTGGGGGATCACGATATCACTAAATGGGAAGAGGGCGAACAGTTTTTTGAGGTTTCTAAAGTAGTCAAACACCCAAGATACAAATATGAAAACAAGGATTATGATATAGCGCTCCTCATGGTGAAGCCCAGAGAGGGTCGTGGGATTGTGTTCAACCAATATGTGCAGCCTGCGTGTCTCCCCCCTGCCAACGCCACCTTTAGCCCTGGTCTGAAATGTACTATATCTGGATGGGGAGCGCCTTACCGTTATCGAGTAGGAGAAGGCCCCGTGAGCCTTCTGAGAGCCGCCACTGTACCGCTGGTAAACACGTTTGTCTGCAAAAGACATATCCCCAGCTTTTCGAAGCGACGGATGGTCTGCGCTGGCTTCCCTACCGTCCGGGGGGTGGACTCAACGCCTGGGGACAGTGGAGGACCTCTGGTTTGTCCTTTGGATGGGGTGAACACTGTGCTAGGTATTACCGCATTCGGGACAGAGCCTTATGGATACTATCCAGGTGGTTACTCAAAAGTGCAAGGATATTTGTCGTGGATTAACAAGATCATCATGAGAAAAAGTCAGCACAAAAAACAGAGAATCTTACCTGAGTGGCCTAAATCTGGAACAAAGTTGAGTGAGAGAAAGAGAGAAAGAGCGATAGAGATAGAGAGATAAGCCAAGAAAAAGAAAGATAGAGAGGCCGATGTCGGGCATACTAATACATGCACACTGGATACGAACACAATTTCAGTCCGACAAAGAGGCTGCCTAGCTACTTGACAATTATTTAGCTAACAGAAAAAGTTTTGTTGAAATGATATTGAAACGAAAACGAGAGACAGAGACAGAGAGACAAAGAAAGAAAGAGAGAAGAGAGATAGAAAGGTAGCATTGAATATCAGAGGATGGCGTACTTTGAGAAATAGGAAGAGATAGGTCAAGATAAAGAAAGATAGGCAGGCTGATGTCGGGCAAGCTAATACAGGCAAACTGGATACGAGCACAATTTCAGTCAGACAAAGAGGCTGCCTAGCTATTTCACAAATATCAAGCTAATAGAAAAAAGTTTTCACGAAAAGAAATTGAAAGAACAAGGAGTGAGAAAGAGAGATAGAGGAAGAGAGAGAGAGAGAGAGAGAGAGAGAGAGAGAAGTGGTAGAAAGGGAGCATTGAATATCAGATGGTCATGTACTTTGCCTTATGTATTTGTCGATATGTGCACAGATATGTGAATATGGGTGAATGATGTAACCAGTTTTGCAATGCTCTTATAGGAAAAACTTTGAGGTTTTTTACTTAGACATTTTAATAGTTACCCTAGGAATTTTAAGTTTTACTTCGATATTTCGGCCCTTTTTCAAATTCACTGCCGTTAAAATGGTGGCCACAAAATCAGAGAAACACGCGAAATGAGATAAATTGAAAATATTGAGACATAGAGAGACAAAGAAAGAAAATATACGTTTATAAAAAGGGTTTGAAGTAGTGTTCACAATAGAAGTCAACTGTCACTTACCAGCATCATTGGTTTCGATGCTAGCTGCCACACCAGACGTCAACACAATTCTTCTGCAGTTGTCTCTATCCAGACATTCATGTGCTGTTAAAGCAATGCACCTATTTTATTTCAATACCTTTTGCTCCTGCTTTAAGTCTCGGTTCCACTTTGCTTTACAAGAAGCAATAATAATGGTTCAAAAACTTGTAAATGTAAGTATATTTATGGTTTAAGTTTTTACCCTAAACGCGAAGGAATGATATAAATGGTGGTCAGCATGACATTCACGATATATCTTTGTGTAAATTTAAATTAGACAAGCAAGTGATTTTTTTTCGAACAAAACTGCATCGCGGTTAACGCACTATAATCCGTCTGTAAAAAAAAATTTCGTTTTCTGCAAAAACTTTTTTCTTTGTTTCTCTTTTATGGTTTACTGGAAATTTTACACAAATAGTCACCTAGTTTTTTCTTCTTTGGCATATCTTTTTGTACTAAAGAAAAAAAATCGTTTTACATGCTACAAAAGGAATATTTTATCTCATTTGGATGAAGCTTAAGTAGGCACCTTTTATTGTAATGTGAGTAGAAGTACGGCATTGTGACACATCTCTTATCTGACAGCAGCATAGCGCATTGCTGTGCATCCAGCCTCTTAAAAGTAAAGATTTGTCAATTTACAAAATGTAGAACTAAAGAAAGAAAGATTTTTAAATTGTGCAAATGATCATGATAATCAAAATGCAGCTCAGACAAATAGGTACAATATGAAGCGATAGAAGTAACGACAAGGTGGTAGAGCGAAGGGTACTTATATCAGCTTCTCATGTAGATTTAAAGACATTGATGTGCAAATACTTGAAGAGAATGACATACAAGAGGACACATTTTTATATGGCTGCGCATTGTTTTAGACATACCTAAAGTAAATGCCCTTATGAAAAAATAATAAAACCCCCCTTCCTACTACCTAGGTGGGTTTTTTTTTTCAAGGCAAAAACAAAACACTGCAAGTTTTGATATATTTTATGAGGAGCAGCAACAAAATGCTCTACTCTCTAAAGTTTTTTCATAATATGTAGAAGAAATTCATTGCAAGCCGTTTACTCTCAATGGCAAAACAAGGTCACGTGTCGCATGGATGAGTAATATTTTGTCCTGTTCGTGCAACGGGTACAAAATTTGGTTTGTTTCATACGTAGCAGCATTTTTTAAAATTTTGTGACAGAAAAGGTGATAAATGTATTAACATAAAAATTACTTCTGCTTTTTTTTTGTTGTAAATTTATATTTAAAAAAAGGACTGAAGTGTATGTGAATATTTCACCACAAAGATCGATGTTCAGATAACCACTTTTTGGTTCACAACAGTTACTGTACAATATTTATCACCATTCTAACAAGTTTATTCGAGTAACCCTCATTGATGTAAATCCTGATTTGTGATGCCCCAAATGAACAAGCTAATGACTGGTCTTTTTTGTCTTTAATCATTCGACAGAGTCTTGAATACTTTTGCTTCATCATCAGCGATTCTTTAGCCTCTTTCTTTGCCACCGTCTAGGACTTTCCCGTTGATCTTCTCTTCGTTTTTCTTCACTTCCTCTTCGCGTAAGCCCTCGTTTTTCTTTTGTTCCATCTTACCTGAAGTGCAATTGGGAGGACTGAGAGAAAGAGTGGAACATAAGCTTTATTGAGGACTGCATACATTAGGAGATTAGCGCAACGAACGCCATAATATCATCAAACTCAATACACTCTAGCGTGGTTTTTACAAAAATAGTGTGGAAAGAGTTAAAAGGACGCAAATATTTGAGATATTTGATAGTCAAAATTGTACTGGCGTTGTCGAAAAAGTCAGGTATTGTCTAAAGCCGGGAGTTGAGCAGGTGAGTATAAGCAGAAAAACAGACACACAGATTATCAAAGACCTGTTCTTGTTGAACAAATCCCGGGTAAGGAAAGGCAAAGCCACGCAAAGACCGCGTTGAAGGGCAATATAGGTCGTGGTCGTGAACTTGTATCAACCAACAAGCCAATGCCAAGCTGGAACAAGGAAGTGTAGGTGCGAAGGTTTTTGCCCCATGAGACGTCAAGCGCTATCGAGACACCGATTATACAGACGTTTGTCAGCAGAAGCATGGAGCTGAGGTCGGTTATCGAGAGCGATATGAAGCACACAGTGATGCTGTCAATCTTGGTGTTGATGAAGATGTAGATGTATAGGATGTTCAGGACGATTGCTGGCACGCTGACCAAGAGCACTATGAAGCAAAAGGTCCCATACCAAGATATTGTATACATCAGTGCTGATTATAGGCTCAGTTGGCACCGATAGAGATGGTTGCAGCAGCTCACAAGACTTGTGGATTTGTTCATCATGGTTAGGGTTTCGTAACTTTCAATTCTGTCTCATCACAGGAAAGTGGAACAAATAGATCGATGAGGCCATCATGATAAATCAAGCCTTAGGGCGACCACAGAGAGCATACTTTCCGGGGCTGTACTTTTACGAGCTCGCTTTTAGCCGCTTGAGCGGCGGAAAGTATCGGCCCGACCCCACATAGAGAGCGCTGTTCTACCCGGCGGTTTATAAATAGGCCGAGGTTCTTTCACGTAGGCTAAAGTGTTATTTTTACAGCCACAGCTATTGCAGACAGTTTGCACAATGGATTCGTCGTCCGACAAAGAGTTTTTTCTAATGTTCAGAATCCTACTTAAGTATCGTTCCTAAGATCGAATGCGGCATGGGAGCTTGCTGGTAGACCAACCAATAATGCCAAAGGAGGGAGGAACATTTTTACTTCATACTTCGCAAAGAATCCTTTAGTATATACATAACTAGATCGCATGAGACAAATTATTAGAGAGAGTGTGTGGAAGGCTCTGTAGTGGTTATTATTATCCTCATCATCATCATAATTACCACCATCGTCGTAATGACCATCACCGTCATAATCATTATACTCATAATAACCACCA
>BMAT01005086.1:12140-23673 GCA_019649035.1 Elysia marginata
CTTTGTAGCAGTTAGAAATAAAAAAAAGTCTCAGCTCGAAAACTAACTCAAGTTTCTTGAAGAAAAAACTATATAGAAGAAAACCTAATGAGGAATAAAGAATCCCTTCAAAATCAAGCCAGGTTACAGAGCAGCATTTCTTTACTCTCAGCTTTTCTCTAGATGTTGAACTTTAAGGTCTGGGGTAATTATTCTATATAGTTTACTACATTTTCCATTCATAGGATTAGATCATGTCTTAAGATCTTGACATACATATCAGAAGACTGTTTTCTCTACAGAATAATCCAGATATCCTTTCTCATCAAAGGTGGTAGTTAATACATTCAGCAGTTTCTGACTTTAACAAAATAATGTCAATACATTAACCCACAAAAACTAAAAAATTATTGTTTAAAAAAATCTTTTCACCCATCATAAGTTTTTTTTTTTATTTCATCAATATTTGTGTACCCTTTCTAATCAAAGATGATGATAAAATTTCTCTTGTTTTCAGCATGACTTTCTACGCCAAAAATTGTTTTCATACGTCATTTTGAAAGTCTCAACTTCACAAAATATTATCTGAATATGTATGATCGTCTCAAAGGTGAATAGACTAGGGGCAGCGTGGCAGAGTGGTTAGACCGTCGGACTTGAGATCTGGAGGTCGTGGGTTCGATTCCCCACCATGTCATGCTGCAATTGCCTTGGGAATGCAATTTACCCTAACTTTCCCCAGTCCACCAACCTATAAAATGGGTACTGGCTATAGGCAGTGCTTGGAATTTGTGGAATGTTAGTATTTGAACGCTTAACATGCTGCCGTACTGTAATGCTCTGAAATATGAGTTGGATATGAGTGTGTATAGGCCTGCTGGGGTAAATGTGTAAAGTCGTGAGACTGCCTTCTGCGATGGAGGACTCTAAACATATTTATTATTATTCATTAAGTGTTGTAGACGCTAGAGTGTAGTGTTGTAGATACTAGAGCTGTACGTCTGGGTTCTGTATACTATCAGTTACCATTAAGCGAGGTCTAGCAAAGTGACCCTTGATAGATTTACTTGTTGTGTAGGAAATATTAGAGACCCTTGGTAGATTTACTTGTTGTGTAGGAAATATTAGCGACCCTTGGTAGATATACTTGTTGTGTAGGAAATATTAGAGACCCTTGGTAGCTTTACTTGTTGTGTAGGAAACCTTAGAGATTCTTAGTGAATTTACTTGTGTAGGAAATATTAGAGACCCTTGGTAGCTTCACTTGTTGTGTAGGAAACATCAGAGATTCTTAGTGAATTTACTTGTGTAGGAAACATTAGAGACCCTTGGTAATTTTACTTGTTGTGTAGGAAACATTAGAGACCCTTGGTGAATTTACTTGTGTAGGAAACATTAGAGACCCTTGGTGAATTTATTTGTGTAGGAAACATTAGAGACCCTCGGTAATTTTACTTGTTGTGTAGGAAACATTAGAGACCATGTGCTATGGGCCCGCGTAGGACGGAGATCATAGGTGAGGAAATTTAGGATGTCTGATGAGCTATCGGCGCCCTTTAACCAATCATCTGCTATAAAACCCGCGTTACCTAGGGTAGTATTACGTCATACGTTATCGTCGTCCACGCACAAGGTCTCTATTATGTTTTTGTGTTTACTGCTAATAAACTGTCGTAGATCTTCGTAGGCGTCCCAGTTTGTATATCTGGAGCAATGTTGTTGGGTTTTTTCTTTATATTTGGTTGTTTAAACTTCCTTTTGTCTATCAAATATATATGCTACTAAAGGTTGGAAATAATAAATAATGCATCTCCCATCTTTTTCGTGAGAATTTTTTTTACTCTTTTAAGTATAAATCGATCGCATAAACTCAGAGAGTCTACTTTGAAACTAAAGCTTTGTGTTCTCAATGACGTTGCTCTTAGGGTTGTGACCGGCTCTGTGGCCTAGCGGTAAGACACTCGCTCAGAGATCGGGAGGTGCGTGGTTCGATCCCCGGCCGAGTCAAACCAAGGACTTTAAAATTGGTATTAGCAGCTGATCCGCCTAGTGTCTGGCATTACAGATTTAGTGTTCAGTCTGGTCGGCCCCGTGTCAGAATAATGTGACTGAGTGTGGTGTACGCAAGCGCTCCTTACACCATAGTGTGGCGGCACGCTTTCAATTGTCCACAGTACTATCTCTGATATAATCTCGTTGTTGACTTGGGCGTTAAATTTGAAACAACCAACCAATCTTAGGGTAGTTCTGGTCAACAGCGAGTTATCGCCGCTTGACCGATGTTTTCTCTACTTTTTGGAGCAACATGAGACCTCACGGCCTCTTCATTAATGAGGCTATATTTTTTAGAGGCCAGTGGTTCTGAGCTAAATCTGCGTCTCAACTTGGGAAACACAATCTCTTCCGCATTCCCTTCTCGCAGATAGCACACCTTTTATGTAGCGCAATAGGGAAAATGTTATGCGTTTAAATTAAACTTCCTTATACCACTTTGATACACAATTCAGCACAAATAGGTAGATTTAGGTCAACACCATTGGAAGACGAACGATAAAGAATTTTCTGAGAACGAAATTTTGCTTTAAGAGTTATCGACCTTTTGATTCTAACCTAAATACGTGGAACCAAAATTTTGTTTAAAAGATGAGGCGACTTATTTAGTGACAAGTCTTTCATCGATTGCGTTATTTTTACAAAAAAAACAAAACAACGAACGACCGGTTGTTTTTTATTTTTAGCAACAAAATCTCACTCACTATATCTTAACTGGGACGAGAGGGTTGAGTTGAAGCCTCCTTTTAGGTAATAAATTTTGGCCGAACTGAAACTGATTTGTTCTTGTTTTGTTTTGTTTTGTATTTGTTTTTGTTTTGATTTCTTCTTTTTTTTGGAGGAGGTCCACTAAAACATAAAATTACTATGACGTTTTTACTGTTTTGGGAATTTTCTTGATCAATGTCTAATGTGTGTATTAGTATTTGTATAATGGTACATCTAACCTGTTGGGTTCTGGTAAGCCTTGTAACAATGACATTAGCATTCAAATTTTTATTTTCTGCCCAGAACTTTTTTCTCCTTCCACTTACCGAATTCGCATTTATCTCCCTTGTAACCAGCAGCACATCCCGAGGTACAATCTCCAGTGATGTGATGACACGCTTTGTCGGGCCCACCGCAGAGATGGCTGCAGTTCTGAGCGCAATGCGCTCCATAGGTGTGAAGTCCACATTCTGGAATAAAAAAGTATGGGGTGATCATAGACGAAATTAACCTGATCATAGGTTCTTAGAACTAAAAATGCCGCTTTTTAATACAAATGAACGTAGGCTTTTAGAACAAAAATGCCGCTTTTTATACAAATGAACATATGCTCTTAGAATAAAAAGGCCGCTTTTTTATACAAATAACTCTAGGCTCTTAGAAGCAACAAGTCCGCTTTTTTGGGCCAATGAATATAGGCTCTTAGAACAAAAAGGCCGCTTTTTAAAAAAATGACAATAGGCGATTAGAAATGAACAGGCCGCTTTTTAGACAAGTCACCATAAGCTCTTAGAACCAATAAAACAGCTTTTTTTAGGCCAATGACCATGGGCTCCTTAAAAGTTCTTTAAAAGGAGAAAAACTGTGGTAATTTTGTTTTAAAAACAAAGGCTTAAATTGAACAAAACCATTACCCACTACTTTGTGTCGGTATCAGATCTTCTTGTTCAGAATAAAATAATGCCTTAGTGCGACTCGGTCAATACATTCACCTCAACATTATTTATCCTTAAAAAGCGTAGCAGAGAAATAATAAAAACTATCTGACGTTTGTTTTGTTTTATTTTTGTTAAAAAGTGAAGTACCACGACTACTACAATTTATAAGTTATGTATAAGAACTCGAATCGTTTAAGATTAAGTCTATCTTTTTCTACTGCTAATTGTGTGGGCATTTCTTCCAGTGATAACTCCCCTGCTCACCGTCCTAGAGGTCGTGAAATCGATCTCTGGCTAGGGGGAGATTGGTGTTTAGTCTTTGGAAAAGGCTCCTCGCATCTGTTTCCTCTCCTCACTCAGCTGTGAACTTTGTACGTTTCTATGGTCAGGAGTATTATCTTGTTAGGGTGTTATCTTGAGTCTTATCCTAGAGCAATTCTCTTGAATTGATGCTCCTTTATAAGTGAAAAACGTATGCTGATTGGTTATAGCCAATCGGGGAACCCATGGAAAACACATAGAGCATTTCAGTGGGTAGGAGTAGATATATGAAATGATATATACCTGTGCGCTCTTTGAAAATCCAATTTACTTATAAATGCTCCATTCTCCGTGGATTGCATACTATTTATAGTAGTATAGAGAAAGAGAAAGCTATCAAATTATAGATGAAGGCGAGACAACAGTGCTAGATCTAAGGATCTCTTTAGCGAGATCTGTCTTCCGTCTCGTCTGTTCCTAGATTTAGATGTAAGTTTGTGATCATCTTTCTTCACTACGAGTTTTAGAGAGGTGGGCTAGTTGTCACAAGGGGTAAGTTGTCACAGCGGCAATATATTATGGTTATAAAAGGCTGGAAGACACCAAATGTTTGGTGTTGGTGAAACAAGCCAGCCCTATTGATTTCAAAACAAGACAAGCACGCGTTCACGACAGATCGACAATCAACGTTTTTTTTCAACCTGGTAAGTAAATTTTTATGTGTTCAATCTTTCCTTTAAACAACGATTGCCTATGGTTTATTTCTTTTTATCAAATGAGAAATATCAGATTACAGGGTATTCATCTTTATGTACGATAAGTTAGTTTAGGTTTTCCAGGCTTTGTTTTCTCAGAAAATTCGGAACTGTTTCGCCATTACTATACTGGGCAAGTTGTCACAATTGAAATGGAGCATGTTGTCACTGGGGAAGTCGACAAAGAACTGCAGCTAGCAGGAACAGGCTGGTCTTCTGAGTATGGACGATCTGTCACTTGACTTGGCAAGAAATCAGCTTCTTCAAAAATGTGCGGGTTCAAGGGATATATTCCCGTCACCCTGAATCCACTCATTATGTTTGTGACAACATGCCTCATATGTCATCTCTATACATTTAATTTTCACGAGTCCATCCCTGGGCTAGTTGGTCGATACAATGAATGTCTGCAGTTACAAATTATGATTATCTATCCCTAGAATTGAAATTCATCATTAAACCCTCTACGCAGAATGCTTGTTTCCTTTTATGTAAGTGTGTGAGCTAATGAATGTTTTTACGCCTCCTTCTTCAGATATCAAGCACTATGGTGAGATAATACAAGAAAAAGACTAAGCGAGGTAAAACTTCAGCTGAGGTCATTGTGGCCGCTGTCAGAGCGGTGAGGGTGGCCTTTCCTTGAGAGATGCTGCAGAGGAGCATGGGATGAACTACCGCTCTCTGTCCAGGTATTGCTCCAAAGTGACAGATGCTCAACTTCTAAAAAACCCGGCTGGGCAGGAACAGCCTGAGGATCTATCCGTTGGTTACCAAAGACATAGGTAAACTCTTCAAAGCCTGTTTTGAAATTGGCACTCAAAATTGAAAGACCTGTTGATCTTTCAAGTCCGTTTTTTTTTCTTTTTTTTCTCGTAAGTTTGCATTATGGCTGAATTGAATTGAAGGATATTTTTACAAGCCCAATTCCACTTCAAAGGTGCTCTCAGGGCTTGGGTCCCAATGAAAATGTACGGGCTGCCACCCAGAGACTAGCGGAGATACCATGACTTAGCCTCAGCCGGTCACATTATACTGACACCGACCCAACCAGTAGAGGCCCGGGCTGTGCTCGGCTTAGGCTCGAACCCGCGACGTCTGGGCCACGGATCGAGGCCGCTACCAACTGAGCTATCTAGGCCCCCTTGCATTATGGCAATTTCTGTTTTGACAAAGAAAAATTAATAATTCAAAATGCTTTGGTTTATAAAACGCATTGGTGCTGATTTGAACGCCAAAATTAATGCGCGCATTTATTTACATTTTGTTCCAGACAAATCTTCACAGAAGGCATGGAGCGAGAGCTTGTGTCGTATGTAAAGAAGGCTAGTGACATCTACTTTGGTCTCTCGACTCGAGACCTTAAAAAGTTAGCCTATCAACTTTCTGTCAGTAATGGACTGCGCGTGCTAGCATCTTGGGGTAGACAAGCAGGGAGGTGGCAAAGACTGGTTAAATGCCTTTCTAAAACGGCATCCTGATCTGTCTATCAGAACACCTCAGCCAACCAGTTTAGCTAGGGCAACGAGTTTCAATGAGCTTAAAGTTCTCTCTTTTTTGGAAACCTGAGGAACTGTCCGGAGCGCTACAAGTTTGACCCACAAGACATTTGGAGTATGGACGAGACCGGGGTGGCAACGGTGCAAAGACCCGACAAGGTGATCTCTCGAAAGGGTCAAAAACAAGTTGGCGCCATAACCTCTGCAGAAGAGGCCAGTTAGTAACGCTGGCTTGTGTTGCGTCTGCAATTGGGAACAGCATTCCGCCATTTTTTACTTTTCCGAGGGTAAACTACAGAGACAATTTTGTGATTTCAGGGTCACCAGGAAGTGATGGTGATGCCAATCCCAGCGGTTGGATGAAGGACAATAACTTTATTAACTTTTTGCACCACTTTGCAAAACATGCAAGACCAACACTTGACTCTCCATGTCTGTTACTTTTGGTCAACCACAGCTCCCACATTTCGATAGAAAGTTTAAATTTTGCCACCGAAAATGGAATAACCATGCTGACATTTCCCGCTCACACTACCCACAGACTACAACCCCTTGATAGGAGCGTGTATGGCCCTTTCAAAAAGTGTGTGAATGCAGCAATGGATGCCTGGATGTTGAGCAACCCTGGAAAGAGTTGTTCCATATACAACAATCTACAAATCGTGGCGGCAGCATTCCCTCAGGCCGTTACACCTCAAAACATAATGAGTGGATTCAGGGTGACGGGGACCTTGAACCCACACATTTTTGATGAAGCTGATTGCTTGACAAGTCAAGTGATAGATCGTCCATACTCAGAACATCAGCCTGTTCCTGCTAGCTTCAGTTCTGTGTCGACTTCCTCGGGTTCAGTTCCTTCAATGTCAGTGACATCGACAGGATCCTGCTCTGCTCTCTTGCCGACTGCCAGTGGGTCTCGTCCTACTAAAACCCCAGCAGCATCATGCTCTGCCCCTATTGCATCATGAGCTGCCACTGGATCATGCCCAAATTCATCACCATACGCTCCTCAAGCAAGTTTTATTCTTGCTGTGAGTCCTCTTGAAGTAAGGCCGTTCCCAAAGTCGCCGGCAAGGTCGGAAAGTAGTAGAGGAAGAAAAAGAGGAAAATCATCTATTCTGACCAACTCTCCAGCTATAAGGGCTCTGATAAAAGAACTTTCCAAGAAAAATACAATGGCAAGGGTAAGGAGAAAGGAAAAAAGCCAAACAGCCGTCGTCACCGTCATCAGAAGAAGAAGAGGATGAATGTTATTGTCTTGTGTGTATGAAGTCCTGCGCTAACAGCAAGTCTCGTGAGAAGTGGGTTGAGTGTCAAGTCTGCAAAAAGTGGGCCCATGAGGCCTGCAGCCCTGGTCTTCCACAATATATGCCACAATTGTGAATCAGATGACGAATGTGTGTAGCCATAGATTTTGTTTACTTTCATCACTCTAATGTTCAGCGCTGCTTGAATTTTCATGTTTAATTTCCCCCCTCCCCTTTCTCTTCTCAATCTGAGTTGCACTTTTCATTTTAAAACAATTTGGTTTCATACTTTAAATTTCAAATTTGTCTATGTTTCAACTTCTTTACATGCTATATTCAAGAAAATGCTGTCAAATGTATGTGTTCATAAAAAAGGCTATCAAAGAAAATAAAAAAAACAACATTTTATTCCATGCAATTTCTTATTAAATTTTGTTTTCATGACCTCAACATTTAAAGCGAAGAATGCATTTTGATTGATGAAAGGGTTATTTTGAGAGTACACCTATGCACATGTATTCGCTTTTATTTCTTGATCATAAATATATTCCACACTCATATAGGCCCTAAATGTAAATTTATGTATAGTGACAACTTGCCCCACAAGATGTGATAATTTGCCCTCACCGTGGGGTAAGTTGTCACATGATACACCCTGATCTAAATCTCAGATTGTATCCTCAAAAAAAAAAAAACAAATAAAAAAATCAAACCGGTTTTTACATTTGCAAATATTAAAGTAATTTGTGGCCGACTTCGGAGCTCTTCTTTGGAAAATATTATTGACTGAACAGGTTTAATATTTTTTAAAATTGTGACAACTAGCCCCATTCCACTCTACTATTTATGTGCTTACTGGGCACATTGTCGTTCAAACTTTTTATACCGTAACATAGACAGTGTACATAATACTTACCATCCTCACATTTAGCTCTGTGGTATCCAACATCGCATCCGGAGAGACATTCTCCAGTAAACCGATCGCAAGCTTTGTCAAGCCCAGCGCAATGACTGCTACAGGTCTGAGAACAGTTAGCCCCGTAGGTACGTGACTCACAATCTGCGACAGTAAAGAAGATGGGCGAAAGGTCAACAGAAAAAAAATTAAAATTTTCTATTAAGCAGTGGACATAAAACAAAAAAGCATCGTTGTCATGCCAATGTGTCTAGATTTTTTTATATTTTTTTTTCGGGGCAGAAGAGTCGATATAATTATATAACGCAAACTATGATGTCGTAATGAAACTAGAAAAATGGCTTATTTTGATCGTTTTTTTTTTTAAATTATTTCTGACCTTTATAATATGTTACATTATATATTATATTTAAACTTAAAAATTTTCTTGCCGTTCGAATCTTTTTGCATCGGAGTATCATACTTCTACTTACGAGTATCACATTTATCTCCCTTGTAACCAGCAACACATCCCGAGATGCACTCCCCAGTGACGTGGTGACACGCTTTGTCAGGCCCAGCGCAGTGAGGGCTGCAGGTCTGGGCGCAGTTCGCTCCATACGTGTTGGCCTTACATTCTGTGATTAGAGAGGTTGAAAAGGTTGAAAATGGTGGAGGTTTATTCTATAGTCTCCAAACTTGGTACAAAAAAGCGATGCAATGCGAATATGTAGACGCTAGAGTTAAGAAAAAAAAAAGTTTTCTGGTATCAATCCATGCCATCTGCTTTTGACGGCAGAAGACAATGACCACTAATATCATTATAGAAAACTTTGTTTTTTAATCAAGCCACACGTTTTATCAACAGAAATCTAGATCACCTAAATCAAGCCAAATTTTTTTCAGGCGTGTGATGAGAAAGAGAAGACTAGAACATTTAAGCCTTTTGGGGAAAAATTAAACCGAAAACGCCATAGGAGTATACAACGGGAAAAGATGGTAAATGAACTGACAAAGTACCCAAGTGCAGAATGGGTGTCTTGTTTAATGAAACTAGCAGCATCCGGCTCAATTGCTTTGGTTGCAAACTACGTCGGCCTATATTGACCTTAAAGTAACGGAATAGTCAATAGTTTTAAGCCGATTTTTCGTTTGGTTTAAAACATAGAAACGGAAAGATCATTATAATATATCAATTTAAAATCTTGGGAATCGTCTTTTACAGTAATATAAGCGTAGGAATCTTTTTGAAATAGTTTATCACGCTTACTCTGTTCGCATTGGTCTCCCCTATACCAGAGAACGGAAAAGAGAACGGAAGGGTATAATATATCAATTTAAAATCTCGTGAATCGCCTTTTTATTGTAAGCGTAGGAATCTTTAACTATGGCTTATTACGCTTACTCTGGTCGCAATGATCTCCCCTGTGACCGTCTTGGCATCCATAAAAGCACAGACCAGTTCTTCTGTTGCACGGTGCCGTGTTGCCTTTCCGGACACAAGTCGCACAGCTACTCGGTTGTATCAGCCCAAGATCTTCAGCACCATTGAATACTACGAAATATCAACTGATAGTTTCAATGTGACGTATAACTGAATTCACTTTTAGTATGGAAATTTTTTTTAAATGTATGCTGTCTTAAATCAATTTTGATTTTGACGCAGCCGTCATTGCCTTGAAATCATAAACTAACCTGAGATTTAGACATAAAATGAAAAAAAGATGTTGACATTTGCAAACTTTTTTTTAATTTTTTTTTATTTTCCATTATACATGTATTTCTATATTTCAACCAAGCAAAGGATAGTTCTTTGCATTTTAACAGCTGCTTTTTTCGGTGGAAAATTGTCAGGGCGAAATTTGAGGAAAAAATCTGCTACGTTCAGTCATATACTGGATTGGACGGTATTTTTATTTAAGTGGGTATTTTAAAATCTCTGGCTGTTCCTACACAAATATTGTTTTGAAAATAATACTTTAAAAGAGTATCAAATAAGCGTATCTATTTGCTAGTAACCGCCATTGATTGCAAAAAAACATTTCTTCACATCAGATAGAAAATATTTAAATACATGGTCATCTGTAACTGCTCGAAAAGCAGGGCCTTCTATGTTTGAGAGCGACCTCTGAAACAAAATGGACAAGAGGAAAAACAATATCAGCGTAAAGAACTGTAGCTGTAAACAAAAAGTTTTTCTTAACGTTGGTCATTGAAATAAATTGTTTTGTATATTTTTGTCCCTAAAAAACTCCTTTAATTTTGGGGAAAAACTTAAAATTTTAGAAGTGAAAACTTTTGGATTAAGTTAATTTTTTAAAGCTTTACCCCCTCTTGCCCTCTAAATTATTCCAATTTCTCATTTTTACCTGAGTATTTTTCACAAATGAAGCTGAGTTCGGTATCGCACGATATAGTCGTCCATGTACCCATTCTCTCGCCCAAAAACTGAGCCGATACGCAGTCAGGGTCAGAGCCTGCCTCACGGGCACCGAACGAATCCCAATCTTCGTATCTTAGCTGGGGGGAGAGGGAGGGGGAAGTATTATACTTCCAGACTTTTTTTGACATTAAAACCAACTGAATTTCTAAACGACGCAGTCTATAAAAACGGTATTACTTTGATTTTTTTAATTGTGTGATGGTTTTAAAACTTCTCTGGCAAACCGTATCTTGTCTTTGAATTCTTCTCCGAAAATTGTAAAGGCTACGTGACACTTGCGCGACTTTCGTACACGTGTCGCCACAAGCTTTGTAATGAAAACTCGTAACCTTTACGTACGTGGACCCTAGAGGCCTTTAAGCTAAAATTGAAGAAAACATGAAAGATAGAGCCTAAATGGTGCCAAAAATCTAGGCTAGATATGTGCTTATTCTAAACTCTAGATCAAAATACATTGTGGATATAGCTCTAAATTTAGATTCTTCAGAATTCAACTAACAAAAGTGGGAAGAGAGCGAAACTATGATGTTTTTGTGTGTTCAACCGCCTACCATTTTCTCAGAGGGCGTATATTGCGTCCTAAAATTAGGTTAACTATATTACATGTACCTGTAAGTGAAATACACATAACTGTGTGAAGGAAACATACGACTACAGTTGGATGCCGACCATTTCACAAGCTAGTCGCGAGCAGTTGGATGCGTGAACGAGTTAGAAGCTTTTTGGATACGTGAACATATCAAAAGCTCGTTGGATACG